>DWFO01000791.1:0-18270 GCA_018246595.1 Mimoniades nurscia nurscia
GGTTATCAAATTTATTGTTAGCATTTGCTGTCTAGCAACTAATTCTTGCCGTTAAAAATTAGTGCTAGTATCATCATCATATCATCAGCCCACAGCTGTCCACTGCTGAACATAGGCCTCCCCTAGAGCGTGCCACTTTATAGTAGTATAGTATAGTATAGTATTGCTAGTATAGTACATCTATTTGTATCTGATTGCATAACAACATCATTTCCGACATAGAAATAAAATTTATAATACATAATTCTTAAACAGTGAATTAAACTTTTATTTTGATACGATCGCCGTTCAGTATATCAAATAAGTTAATATTTGTTGAAATGAAAGAAAGGAATAATTAATATTATATCAATACACCAGGTCACTTATGGGGTAGGCAGAGACCAGGAAATACTAAAAATCTCCTCCTGACACGTTCCGTTTACATACGTAACTCTAAGCATACACGGACACAGGGTTGAATAAATATTATAATTATTGTTAAATGTAATTTGCAAGAGTCATATTCGGTTAGATCCGACCCAAACGTCGGTGAACGCGGTGCTGATACTCATGTTGGTTAGTTATCATAAGGGCCGTGCAGTATTCACACGGCTGTTGTCGGCGGGCCACAGGCCGCGATATGAATAATTCAATGCAAGCCGCAGCATGTGATGATCCCCGTATGGTCCAAGTTACAAGCGAAAAGTTAGCAGAAAGCGAGCGTACATTATTATCACGTGTGGTCCAAGGCATAAGCGGGTAACAAGTGTACGTACTTCTTTTGTATGTGGAATTGAGTGATAAATTAGTGGATGGCATAACTGTGATTTACCGCATTTTATTGTTTACATAAACTGCATAAACTGTAGAATTGGTCGTACACATTAAAAAAAGTTTTTTTATTGTACAGTGAATAACAGTGATTCTTGTATTTTGACAGGCCCGTTGGTGCAGTGGTTAGTAAATGTGATTGTTGCACCGGTAAATATTTGTGTGATGAGCACAATTATTTTTTCTGTGTCTGGGTGTGAAAATAATTTAAAAAATCTATTTAAGTATATATTTACATGTATATATGTAGTTTATCAGCCATCTGGTTACCATACCACACGCTCTCTTGGCGCTTAGATTGGGATCAGATGGCCGTGTGTGGAGATGTCCCGAGATATTTTTTTTGTATTGGTGCATTTTTATTGTACTGAGAAGTACAAATATTTCTGCGCATGGTTTAGCATATAAGTTAAACAATGCTTACCTATACAGCAATTCACTTATTTATATGCTAAATGTCTAGGGGTCTTTACAGACCAGTGTATAATTTAGCGCGTTTAACGCTCATCTTGGCACAAATTTTTTTTCGGTCTTAGTCGGTTACGTTTTTTCTTCGGCCCTTTTATCGTTCCACTGTTGGAACATGGGTCTCCTCTTAGAATGGGAGGATTAAGACCATAGTCTGCCACGCTGGCCAAGTGCGGGTTGACAGATATCACACGCTTTAGAGAACATTTTTTTTTGAGTGTAGGTACATATGTATATTTTTGTGAGTATACTCGTATGTCCTTTGTATTTTGGGCTCCAGCAATATAAACGCGCGGTTACACACATAAGTGCTCGTTTTGCATCTTCCTCAGTGCGGCGCGTGAGGGAGGCTCGTAGTCGGCTCGGGCATATTACAAGCGTAGAACGACGCCCGTGCTTATGCGAGACGCACGTGGAGCACAAACCGCGTAAAAAAATTAAGCATATACGCGCCAACTATACGCTAGTCTGTAAGATCCCTGATACCAAAGCGACAGCTATCATAATATCTATTTTTCTACCTAAACTGTATTTTAATTTAAGTTAAATATAGTTGAGTCTCAATACGAAGAGAAAATTAATTGTATTACTGTACTATATAAACTACGTATACTCTATTATAATAAATAATATAAAGAAAATACAACTATATAATTGACCTTAGCAAGGCGTTATGTCAATGGACCACGCGTTTCAAACGCTATAAAACTAGAGGGTAAAATTCTATGGGTTTATGAGAATCGTAAACCCAAATAGTAGTACTGTATAAGGTCTAGTAATTTTGTCTCTATAATCCTATTTAAGGTCGGTTGCAGATGTCTAAGGGCATCAGCGGCCACTTGTGACTTCAGCGTACTTGTTCACCACTCACTTCACATAAAACAAGAAATCGCCACAAACTAATTGATTCCAGTAAAGTTGAGGTCAGTGGATTCAAGTGTATAAAAAAAAACTCGTCCAGTTTGCGAATTTTAAAATCACCTAAAAAGTATCTTGAGTATTCTTACCGAATTTTAAGTATCGGAACATAATGTACCTCTAGTATACCGACGGCGTCTTGAATTCTTAAACGTAACAGCCTTACAACTCCTTTTCGAGGTAATGCTTTCTATTTCTCCTTAAGCTCTTCACCCTACTCAACCCTCAACTAACTGTTCCGTTGATTCAATGCATATTTCTGCCCATAGAGAGTGGCGATTCTAATCGTCATCATCACCAACTACTTCATCATTTCCATTTTTTAATCGGTTCCACTCTCACAGTGGGATTACTTAATGCCACAGTCGACCAGTCTGGCGATGTGAAGATAATTAGACTTCACAGGTTTTAGAATAAACTTTGGACATTCTTCTTCGACATTATAACAGGCTGTCAGGATTTAATCCTCAAACCGAGAAAGTGGGAATACGAAATTAATCGATTAATCTTATGAGCTAAATGCTCCCCATTTAATATTTCAGTGAAAATATTACAAAATCTCTATATACATACAAGTATTTGTAAGAAGGCAGGAGTTTATTTAGAATTTATATATGTGCGTACGTATAAATCGCCAACAAACCACCACTGCCTCTAAATTAATGAAATGTAACCATTAGAAAGAAAGAAGAAGAAAGACAATAACTTTATTCAAATAAAATACGGCAGCACATATGTAAACACAAGACAGTTAGAAATAGTAAACCACATAAACAGAACATTTGCAAATAAAATTTTACAACAAAAAGTGAAAACAATAGTAAGGATAATAATGTTCTACGAATGTATGATAATATATTCATTACATGTACGTACGTATAAGCTGTCGTACCACCGTCAAAACGAATATGATTCATAATATACATTGGCGCATTTTCTTTACGTACGAATATTAGTTGTAACCAGGACCGCTAATTATGGCAATATGTAACCATTGAGCCAATACATAGTAAATTCCTCATTGCATGATGATAGATGTGTAGTAAATAAAATCTGAATAATGTGTAATACTTTTAAGCCCTTATTTTCTTTGAATGGATATCCATGTCCAAAAAGAGTCAATAAAAGGTTTGATGAAAATACCTATGGGAGAAAACACTTTTATTACCTCCAAAAACTTCAAAAATATTTGGCATTTGAAAAACTGCGATGTCGTTTTAAGCAAATCATGGATGTTACTAGGAGGTATCTTTGGACCATTTTACTTAATGCTCAAACCATATTAACAGAGCCATCAAGTAATATTTCTTAAGACTATCATTCGTTTTATTGTCAGTGTATTTAATATGAATGAATTTATAAAAGAGCAGGCCTTAGTTATAAATTATTTCGCTAAGAACACAACATCCAAAGGCTTCATATTTACTGACAATAATATGTAGATGTGCCAATGGACATTGAACTGAAAGGTGTTTAAGCAACAATGCAAATACACACGAGTATTGTTAAGTCGACCTCGAGAAACGTCTAAATATAATATTGTAATAATATTAATTATAAGTTTATTGCCTCAATTGAAAGAATAGAGATATTTGACACTCTGTGCTTTCTGCCTACCCCACAAGGGACCTGGCGTGAAGATATGTATGCAAGTATTGCCTAAAAAAGACATTTAATAAAGTTGAACTAATGAATAATATTTTAAACTTTGACTGCCTCGTAAGTCAAGTGTATGCATGCGCAACTGCAGATCCAGAGATCCTGAGTTGAAATCCCCCATAATCACTTCGATTTTTTTAACTAGAATGTCTAGTGTAAATTTCTTGTAGAAACTCGAAGTCTGGTTTTGTGACCGGTGTAGATAACAGGGTCACCACCTGTTCCATGGTGAGACGTAAATGTAACTGACGAAGCTTGGGAGTATACTACACTCCTCTGCTTACCTCTTCGGGGATACCACGCATGATGTTACGTAAATAAATAAATAAAAAATTGACTACCATAAGATAGCATCTCGGTCTTTATGCATGTACAGTTGTACAGTCAGTACTTATGCAAAGATGCTCAAGAAAACATTAAGAATATAACCTTTGCCGATAATTAAATGTTCTCTTTAATGTTCGGAGTTAATTGCATTCTAAGCCCTACATTGTGAATGGGGTCGAACTGAGCGTTTCACCTATAATGTGAACTGACCCCATTCCGTTCCTTACGTATTAATTGCAAATTGCAAACTAGATATTTAAGCAATACATTCTACTGAGTTTTTTTTATACTGTCAAACAAGCAAGTACGAGTACGTATAAGATTCAACTATAGAAACAGCTGTTTATCAAAAAATATGCACTGGCTCAATTGGCCCATAATGTATCGAAATAACACGACTATTTTCTAATCTACGCCGAAAATTTCGATTATTTTTTGTATACAGGATACGTGAAAAGCTTTATTACACGCGGGTGCAATAGAGGAATCTAATGAATTACATTGTAGCTAAATTTTAACGTTTGGTATTATTAATATTATTATAACGCCACGCTAGGTCCCTTACCATATAGGCAAAGAGCACTAAATGCTAAATATATCTGTCCTTACAGAGCTGACACTATTCTTCTACATATACATATAGATAACTCGTTTCATACACATACGTTGGTTTCTGAAAGTTCAGACATCAGCCAACATTTGATCTATTTGATCACGACAGCTGAGTTTTGATCGCCCTCGGCACTTACATCCGTAATTATTCGCATTTTATTGCATATATGTAGTTATGCATATATGTATGTACGAGTATGTTCTAGGTGTTAAAGTGTCGGTTTTGCGTGTTGTTGATATATTCCCTTAGGAGTTTCAAATTATAAGTTCACGTCTAACAAACACAGTGACGCGGGTACTGTGTTTGATATTTGCACATGTGATAACTGATGCCTTTGTGAGATTAGTGCTGTTTGAAACAGTGATACAATAGTGCTACAAAAGAAAAAAATATATACAAACGAAGCAGTGATATTAAAAAAAAATATTCGTTAAAATTCTCCCTTCTAAAATTTAAAGTTTTAGTTGTGTTCCTTTTTTAATATTTTCATTTATTTCACCTGTCTGTGACTTGTTTTAACTATGGACTCTTTTTCCATGCTTTCTCCTTCAAAAATGGTAGGTAGAAGAGGTTGTATATGAAAGATATAGAGAATATTATGACAAAAAAATATACGTATAAATGTATATAGCAATGCTTTTTGTAACAACATACGATACTATTAATCGAGAGCGCTTTAAATTTTACAATTTAAAAATTGCTTTAAATAATTTTTTCAAAATTTTTTACATGGAAAATTTAAAGCGTGTTATGTGAAAAAAGAAATCGCTATATAGTATTCACTATGTTTTTTTTTCAAAATCGCCACATTAAAACTGGTGTGATATTATGTATTGTATATTTCACTTACAAGCAAAACAACTTCGTTTTTTACACTGAAATTTGATTTGTATGTAAAATCACGTTTGAATAAAAAATATATTGCCTTAGATATAGATAGATAACACAAGGTTAGTTATATATAATATAATAGTACATACACAAATAGTGCTAATTAAAAATGTATATACATAAATTAGATATATAAATATGAATAAATTAGTAAATTAGGTGTAGCGTTATACAGCTACGGGGTAATTGTACTGATAATGGCCTATAGTAATATATATATTTCGTTAATAACACATATTGTATGTAATAATTCATATATATGTATATATATATATTTATATTGTATTTGCATGCTCGTTCATAGATGTTGACGAATGTTGCCATATGTCAATTGCCATGTCAATTTGCCATTAAATTTCGTTGGAACATAAGTGCGTTTATATTAAAGTCGATCTATATTTCAAGTTTATGTCTATATACATAGATGGAGCTGTAATATTTTCTAACCCTATTTTAGTAGATTGTTGGGAATATGTCATAGTGACCAAACCGTGGGTATTAAAGCATCGCCCGTTACCTTTCCTTGTTGAACGTTTGTAATTCTGCCGCTAGAGAGCAGTCAAGAATCAATAGACCCTTTTCAGTCGCACCTACTCAATTTGATATACTACGCGCTTATTTCCCATGTGAATAAAGCAAAACAATTCAAGGGAGTAAACATGCACACTAAATCTATTATTACGACTAAAAATGTTCAAAAGACATGAATTTTCCAAATCGCATGACAACAATACGTTCCACAATAAACGACTGTTTCGAAATTTAAACAAAACGTCTAGACATAACTGAAGTTTTCGTTCTGTATCTTGATATATGGCAAATGTTCGACAATATTTACGCAGCAATTGCATGGTTCGGTCGTAAAAATATATTACGTAGCGCTTCGATAGTTTGTCGTTTTTTATTCGCTTGTTGTTGTCGATTGTATGCTGTGCTCTGTATCGATAAAGATTGGCGTGAACGTACAATTAGTATTATTTATTATTCATTACCTACGTATTATTTATTATTCATTACCATTTATAGAATACCAATAGTCTTTCGCCTAAGAGAATTATGCTGGCGAAAACGTTTTTATCAAATATATAATGTTGTTTTTTTTTTCATAATAATGACTTGTTTCTTTAGTAATCGAGATAATAAATATTAATTCAATTTTCATAGATACAGACTCAGAGCGTTGTTAATTACGATTTTATATATGTAGTGATTGTCATTGTTAAAATACTTTGAGTAAAAGTACAAAGTCTAACATGTAATTGAGAATTTAAACAATATATAATATTCTTCTAAGATATTCCATATTTAACAACGCTCTTAATGCACGCAGGTCACTAATTTCACATTGATTATGGAAACATCTAGAATTTAACGATATATTGCAATATTATAACTTAATATGTACATCATGTTTTCAGGTTTTTGTACATCTTACATGTATACAACGTAAGTAAATACCTGTTACAATTACATTCTCTGTAAGCATTATTCTTCTATCAATTGAACATAGCAAATACTTATGTCAACATAAAGTCCTATTCTTGGGTGTATAAGTTCCGACAACAGCAGAAATATTTCCTCTACAAAATATTGCCAATTCTGTCGATATTGCGAGGAAGGGTAGCAAAGGTTTTTTAGTAAAAGAATAAGCGTTTCCATTTTATTTGGGTTGTAGAAGCTGTAAAGGTGAATCTGATGACTCAAGTAGGATCAACATTGCGGAGGTCGTGGACCATAACCAATAACAAGTGAACTTAGAAATAAATTATTAATGAAATTTTGTTACGACGCCGTTAAAGTAAAATTGGAATACAATAATCCTTCTTCGCAGTTTACAGTTTGTTTCAATTGGATTTTATACAATATACAATTGTATTCCCTCTGGCACGGAACATGACATTCAAGAAGAGTGGTTTCGAAAAAGTGCCTTTTAGTATTCCACGTTTGTAGGTTACCTACTTTTGATATCATTATTTTGACTCCCAGTACCGATTATAACATTAAATTTTTATGGTTATAGTGCACCCGTAAATTCAAATGAAACAAAACACAAGTCAGTGATGTTACCAGAACATTGCATAATCCGTTCTGGTTTGAACTAGTTTTCGAATTATACAAGAGAAACGTAGACAACTTATTTACCTTGTTTTGAATAATAATTTATGATCGCGGTCACCGTCCATCAGTAGTAATCCGCTATAGATTTTTCATGCCAATATAGCACGGATAAGACATAATAACAATCTTTGAACATTTTCTTTTAATTTTTGACATTTTCTTTTAAGTTTGCTTTAAATTTAATTATACAATATAAAGCGTTTATAATATTAAATTTATTATTTTGGTGCCACAAACAACATAATTTATTCGGGTTTATTTCTAAAATTATTTCCAACTAATTATATTAAATTCACCAAATCAGATTTCAGAAATGAACTTTGTAGGTATTTTATTTACCTTGCCTGTTCAATATTCAAAAACGTATAAAGGCGGTAAGCTTTTGTACGTATTGAAGTCGCAACTGTATTTCAAATATCAAATACCTACATTTAGTGAATAACAGAATCAAGAGGCGAGAACACCCTGCAACGGCAAGCAGTCTCGCCACGTACTGACATGTTACATAAAACGCTCCATATTTTCTAATAAACGAGGCAACGCGAAACGTTGCCAGCAAAATATTAAAATACATATCCTTTCAAACAAACCGTTTTATGACATTTTCATCGAGCGTTTCTTTAAAAGCGTATTTTTCATTTCGTTTATGTGTCCTTTATTTGCGTTTATGTCCGTACGTGCGATAGTGCGCGCGCGCGTGTGTGTGAGTGTGTGTGTGTGTGTGTGCGTGTGAGTGTGAGTGAGTGTGTGTGTGTGTGTGCGTGTGCGCGCGCGCGCATGAGTGTGTGTGTGTGTGAGAAAGAGAGTGTGCGTGCGTGCGTGTGTGTGCGTGCGTGCGTTTGTGTGTGTTTGTGTGTGTCAATTGTATTGTAACGTGGCGGCCATCTTGACAATTTTACTCGCTGGGATTCACTTCAGGGCTTTGGATATACTAATAAATTTTGTTATTATTCCGCGTTATTACCCTGAAATGGCCGAGTTTCACCCTCTAAAACGTAAATGAAATCGTCTACCTTCCCCAGTTCTCAAATGTAGGAGTTTTTAATATATTTATTACTTTGTTGTTTTCAAGTTAATCTAACTTTATGACATTTGCGAAGGATGAAATACACAAAGTGAGTGGGAATAGAAAATCTGTTCGTATTCAATTTGTAACATTACAAAGTGAGTTACATAGATCATTAATTAGTAAACGGCCAATCAGAGGTAATTTTGTATGTTAAATACTTCCTATACTGTGATATAAGTGGGAACGGCCGAGTACTGTAGTGTGACATATTTTATAAAATATATTCTGCGAAAATATCATTTAATACACGTAATTAAAAAGTAAATATATTGCCTTGACGTGTACCATATGTATTTAGTCACATTACCATTTTAATTTCGCATGCATTCCATTTTTAAAGCAGCCATTTTTAAAATGATAAACCTATATTGGAACGCAATGAATCATTTATTTCAAATTAAGTCGTTGGTATATTTAAAAATAATCACATACAAATTGAGCGTGCAATATATTAATAATATAATAATGTAATGAGTGCAAGGCGATAGTTAATATATAGTACAACTGCTGAATTGCAAAACTTTACACGCCTTGGGGTATCCAATTATCGAACACTCTAAAGTGTGTATAATTCTTCGCAATATCTTCGTAACTGCTTCGTTGGTTGTGTTGGTTGCAAGTGCGACTGCCGATAGGGAGGTCGTGGGTGCAATTCCCGGTTCGGGCACTGTTAAATTTTTCTAATTTAAATTTTCTAATAGTAGCTCGGAGTCTGGAAATGTGCCCGATATATGGCAATAGTCTCACCACCCATTCCATAGGGGCACGCAAACGTAACTGGTGAAACGTAGAAGTGTTCTACATTCCTCTTAAAATTAAGCTGTGCGTATCAGTATTCCAAGTCTGGACCCTCGGTATAGAAGGTTATTATTAAAACCAATAGAGAATCCCTGGTCACTGCTTTAAACTACTTGAAACAACCAACCGCGAAAGCATTTGCAAGTATTTGTGAAATAAATGCTAGATCTCGTTAATCTTATTTAAACAGCGTAGAATCTGCAATGAGCTGAAACTTCACCTTGCTTTTTAGTGAGATTTATTCCTCGGCCAGAGTTTTCGGAAAATTCAATTTAAACCGTCGTGAATTTGGCTTGCTATCTCGCGAATTTCACTTTATAGTTCGAAACTATTATCGATGTTCGAGACGCATGTAACGTTGACTTTATTAGATGTGATGTATAACTGTGCTTGTATATTACCGACGACACATCAATAACTCCAACATAAGTATTTCTAAACCGTAAAAAATGTTTTTACTTTTGAAACCTTAGATACTCGTATATACTTTTGCCTTTTGCTTTAGACAACCATCGTTATAGTATGGGTTTTGTTGATTCTTAAACACAGATCTTGTAAAAATTGTAACAAGAGATGTTTAATCCAACAGTGGAATGCTAAACTGGTTGATGATGTTTCCAAACTAAGAACGAGTCAAGATAAACTATCAGTAGAAATACTCGTAAACCAACAGTACATCCCTTGAACCCAACACGAATAGTTTACTGCTGAATAGTAGAATTATGCTTTGTCACATTCTCAAGCAAAGATATGTACATGTCAGGCAAATATTTACAGTAGTTTTGGACCAGAAGAATTGACAAGTGGCTAAAGTTAAAGTTATTTAAATATCTACATATTACGTTATAATTATTAGTATTAAAGTTCGTCACAAAGTGAGCTGTAATATAGGTACATATAATAGTAAAGCGTATGATGACATATTAAAATAAACGTTAGTATTTTCTATAGTAACGCTGGAATGTAAAAGTTTAGCTAAATATATTAATACATATTATAGCGCAGTTTCTGACGACTTTATTGTATGGACATGAAACTATATTAGACTATATACATATAAATATGTATTTTTGGAACACATTTATAATAATTACAATAGTTGTATGTTATTGTAGGGCTGCATGTGACCGCTTTTGTCTGTAAATAATATTATGTGTTGAAATGTAAGTGTCTAATACGTGGTGTCAAAGTAAGTATTATTTTTGTTATTGTCGACTTATTGTTTTTGTGTCAGTATTCATATGTACATATGTGTGTTTTTAATGACGTAAGCTTTTTTATAAGCATTCAGAAGTAGACGAGTACGCTACAACTTAAATATACATAGGTACTCTGAAGTGATTACCGTTAATTAATGTATGCCACAATTTATTAATTCCACATTATAATCTAAATAAACATTATTGCTATAATATTATCGGTGTACAAGATATTGCATTATTTAATTATTAATTAATTTTTAAATAGATAATATTCTTCGATTATTTTTTGTATTCAGACATTGTAATACGTGCACATATTTTTTTAATTAATTCAGGATTATATTGCACACATAAGAAATGAACTAAAAGTACCCGATACATTTAACTTACTTTACAAAATGTTTCATATATAACTAACTCCATAATGTATTCATTGATATCATTGGCATTCCGTTCGGAATTGTTATCAATATATATAAGTAAAAAGTTGTAATTGGCCATAAAGTACTTATGACTATTAATATATTTACTTACATGTGAACCTACTGTAAGTTTTCCATAAAATGTATAAGAAAATAAAAATAAGAATAAACAATAGTCTTTTTAAGCAATCGTCTTGGCATACATTAAACGATCATAACACAAGTGACGGCTACGTCTAGTTTTAATGCATTTATTACCCACCATCCAACTTCAGTCTGTCTTTTGGGCGAACGGATAGCGCTGATATAGATACATTTATTTTATGTAGTTAATTATGTAGTTTCACCAGTTAATTCTACATTTTCTGGGCGAACGGATAGCGCTGATATACATTTATTTTATGGAGTTAATTACTTACACCAGTTAATTCTACATTTTCGGCTGACAGGTGGCGTTTTTTATCATTTAATTCTGTATATCGATGATTGCACTAGTTAAGTTTTCGTTATGGTCAAGCGCGGATCGCGTTCATTTAACATTTTATTTCATGGGTCAAGCATTATGCAAGTTAAGTCTGCGTTCCGGGCTAACAGATGGCGTTCCTGCAGAACCGCTCGATATCGCTGGTGGACATGTACATCGACAACTCGGAGCCGTCAGAGAACGTCGGCCAGATACACTTCTCGCTGGAGTACGACTTCCAGAACACTACGCTCATACTGAGGATCATCCAGGTACATTTTTATCTTTGTATTTCTTCGCCACAAAAGGAATAACCGGACCGAGGATCAAGAACAATATGAATAGCCGTGTATTCAGTGTTGTTTTTTATGTTCCTGATAGAATCGAATCGGAGGAGTCGTAGATATGTATTATGAAAATGTAATTTTTTAGCACATGAACGTCGAAGAGTCACTTTATTAACATATTTATAATGATTAAGTATAATAAACTCAAGACAATTGTGTATTAATTACTAGACAAGTATAGGTACACTTGGAGGGTATACAAGCCAATGATATAATCTTAATATGTACATAAAATACCTCTTTTTATGCAAACACGACACCACAACGTAAACGTTTTATTCAAAGCAACAGAACTGAACAGAACTGTCTACGGTCTGGTTTGTAATGCCGATGTCATCAAACATAATATCAGCAGGTGTTCTAACTCAATCCTGAGGGTCGACGCACACCTGCGTTGGTTCTCAGATATACAGTCGCATATGCTTAAAATAGGATCTAAACGCAAGATGTCCATCCTTTCAACTTTAGATATTCTAGAGATGCATCCAAGAAGAGTATATTGAAAAATCGTGAATTGTTCACTTTTCTTTGTAATGTTTTTAAAGAAATCCGCCAATATGTTAGGACAATGTAAAGTTCAACAGCCAGCGCACTATACGACCCTTGTTTTATATAGAGCTAATATCCCCATTCAAGTTTCCTGCGTTGCGGGTAGCGACAATAATATTACTGAATAGATGGCAGTGCTGTCGCCTATTTGGCGATACCGTCCTTAAGATGGAAGCACCAAGGTTAAGGTTTATATCGCGAAGACCAGAAAGCTAAAACATATATGTATGTTCGTATGTATGTATGTATATTATATTGTAACGTAACATCTCGCTTGTAATCCCCGAAGAGGTAGGTAGTAAACTTCTACGTTTCACCAGTTACGATTACCTCTCACTATGGATAAGCGGTGAGCCTATTGCCATACATCGGGTACGTTTCCAGACTCCGAGCCAGTGCTAGAAAATCTAAATTATACAATTCCGATACTGCCCGAGCCGTTATATGAACCCAAGACTTCTAGATCGGCAGTCCCGCTTGCAAACAACAAGACCAACGCGGTAGTCATATATATTATAATGTGTAATAAATAACGGAAATCATATTAATTTTTAAAACATTCGTTCGTTCATACTGTCAATATGAAATACATAATTATAGAAGAGAAGTAGAAATTTATAGAGACATACTTTTTAAACATAGAATTTCAATAACGTTTAGACTTAAATCCCGCTAGGACTTCAACTATATATACTATATAACACCAATGTTTCAACGCTAGTCGATCTTAGCCATCACAAACTATCCTTCCTAACTACGTTAGTACCAGATGTGGAAACTTCGTTCACTTATTCGATATTGATATTTTGATATATTATCGAAAAAAAAAGATATTTATGCGGTACAAAACAGTTTAATACATACGGATAACATCATGCATGTATTTCTCTGAACGGATTGGCATAGATTGTTATACGTCCCATATAATAGGGGATGCGCCTATTGCCATAGTCATAGTATTTTCATAGTACTTATAATATAATTTTGCTCGTTGTGCGTTAGCTTACAACAATGTATTTAATTAAATGTTATCAAAATAACATTCCCATAACTAACATCGATTCTGTTACATTGACAAATGACATTAATCGACAATTTCATACGGTTTTAAATAAAATGAAATACAACGCAAACGTAATCGTTTCTTGTCTACGTTGTTATAAATTTCAATTAACGTACCTTTGATTTAATTCTTTTACAGATTTAAATTTTTTATTACAATATGTTTCACAATATATTCATGCAGTTTGCAAAATAAATTCTCATCCATTTATACACTTTTTACGTTCGTGTTTCATATATGAGTGTTTTATTTAGAAACCACAGCAACGACGCTATAATTGTTTAAAATATATACGTACATAGAAGTTCGGTCACACTCAAAGCGAAAAACGTAAGGCGACGAGGAAACTGAATAGCCTTCGCGGCTTAAATTGCACACTAATAATCTAACTTGACTGCCTCGTTGGTCGTGTTGGTTGCAATTGCAACTGCCGATCGTAAGGTCCTGGGTTCAATTCCCACGTCGGGTACTATTAAATTTTTCTAATTTAGATTTTCTAGTAGTGGCTCGGAGCCTGGAGATCTGCTCGGTGTACGGCAATAGGCTCTCCGCCTATTCTACAGAGGGACGTGAATGTAACTGGTGAAACGTGTGAGTAATCTACATTCCACTGCCTACCCCTACGGGGATTATAGGAGTGATATTAAGTTACGAAAAAATAAATACATATACCTACCCACACAAAATGTTAAAGTTTTGTTATAATGTTAATTAAAGCAAATGGAAATCGTTCTACATAACATTAAAATTTGTAAATAAATGTTCTAATCAGGCAATAACATTATAGTGTCTCTAGTAGGTATATACTCGAGTCGTAAATAAGATGCTATCAGTATTATTATTGTAGTTTTAAAGGATTACGAATTGTGAATTACATAAGAAAATTATAGAATAATGTA
The DNA here is from genome assembly GCA_018246595.1 of Mimoniades nurscia nurscia. NCBI lineage: Eukaryota > Metazoa > Arthropoda > Insecta > Lepidoptera > Hesperiidae > Mimoniades > Mimoniades nurscia. The sequence goes on from DWFO01000791.1 coordinate 14,620, forward strand.
AACAATTAATAGTAAAGTGACTTTCACAACTTGTCATTGTTAATTCTTATCTTGTATTCAAAGCGAACGAATGATTCATAGCGCATCGTCTCACGCTCTCTGTCAAACAAATGCAAACTGTTATAAGTAAATAAATATATAGCTACCACGTGAAAACAAACATGGTGTTTTTGAAGTTTCCATGTTATGTGTTTACACAAGTTTATGTTAATAAAACAGTAATAGAACTGGAGGATCTCTAAAGTAGTTGTAAATATTGTACACGCTGTTAGTAACTTTGCTAATTCAACAATGATATGCCTCTTTGTTACGGAACGGAGTATTCGGAGTATCTCAAACACTGTATTTAAATTTGTTTAGTCGTGTGAAATAATAACATTCTGGTCGATCACATAGGACTTCATTTTAATACTACATACTTATATTGAAGATCAATATTTAACAGTACGATACATAGGATTTCACTAGGTATATATGTATGTTTATCAATGTAGATTTCATTCAATTAAATACATATATCAACTGACAACTGACAGACTAACTATGCGACTAAGAAACATGACAAACTTACCTGATGACTAACAAACAAATGAAATAACTTGAAGGCTATTAATAAACTTCACTTAACAATTAACTAGTAGTCCAATTTAATTAGTTATCATAATATAAATCAATTTTATTAAACACGGTCACGAATATCTCAGATATTAGAGTTAACCCATAAACTCAACCAGGGCAAGGAACTCCCAGCGAAGGATTTGAGCGGTACTTCGGACCCGTACGTGAGGGTTACCCTGCTGCCGGACAAGAAGCACCGCTTGGAGACGAAGATCAAGCGCAGGACCCTCAACCCCCGCTGGAACGAAACCTTCTACTTCGAAGGGTTCCCGATTCAGAAGTTGCAGAGCCGGGTGAGATTTGTTTAATTCTATGGTGAGGAGATTGTTTAATTTTATAAACAAAAATTAGCACTTATATTTATTATATCTTTGAAGACCATTTAATCATTTCTAGCCTCTCTTACAGCCTGCTACCATCCACGGCTAGGTACTAATTTTATCCTAGAATTCGAATATATCTGGAATATATTTCATCATTCAACTTGGGTGTTAAATATGATTTTAGTGGCTGAACCAATTAATAATTAATTAATTTAAAAAGTCTGAAGTTTAAATGTTTGTTACATGATTCTCTACCTTGTCTCTCACCAGCCACTGTATATAAACCTAAAGCCGGCTCCGCCTAACTGTAAACAGTGCTTATAGATTACCACAGTTATTTATATAATTACATTTTGAACGAGACAACTTTATTGTTCCTTTTGGGAATTAGTAGTAAGTATATCGTTGCTTGAACATGCCAACTTGTTCATGATAGCATCGAGTTTTGAATAATTCAACGCAGAATTCACATTGCCATCTTGTTGTGTGACTATTGCAGGTGCTACATCTCCACGTGTTCGACTACGATCGTTTCTCCCGGGACGATTCTATTGGGGAAGTGTTCTTGCCGCTATGTCAGGTAATTGCCCATATTCTATATTAACCTTATCGATGTTGTGTAAATATGACATGAATAAAATAGTTTGGTATATCCGAATGCCTTTATTGCTCGCTCATACGATAAAGCTGACATCAACACAGATGAAGCCGCGGGTAAATACTAGTCACAAATAAAATCTCACGATAAACCAATACCTCAAAACATTTAAGTTAATAGTGACTCCAGTAACTATGCACACGGTGAAAATATGAAATTAAAAAATCATCCAGAAACTTGCTTGACTTTGAAGCGACTTTCGGTTTTTAATGATACATAGACACACACCAACAACCGTATCGGGTGTCGTTTCGGATAGCTTTTTAACTTTCGTTAAACATGAGGTTTAATATTTATAATTGGCACACTCTTATCTGGCAAATAGAATACTAGCATTAAAAGTCGTAAGCGGTACTAATTAATTTTCGCTAAAACTTGTAGTCTCGAAGTTTAATCGTTAATCTTGTTAAATTGTTCCAACGAAACTTTATTTCATTCAGTAAGTCGTAGCCATCTTTAATTAAACTCTTTATACATATATGAATAAGTGACGACTAAGGGCGCTTGTAGACGTCCGTTTTTTTCATCCTTAGTAAATTTTTAAGAATATTGTTCGCACAGAAAAGTATTATTCCGGGTAGTCAATAGTTACGAGTATATAGACCAGGAACACAGAACGCTAAAACGTTTATGTTACAAATGCATTAAATTTTATGTAATAAAACGTTCATAATTATCATACACTACGTAAATTGAACACAAAAAGTCGCGCTCGAACCATAGGCCACAGTTGACGTATATAGAGATGTCCAAGAGCTATAAGAGCCTCTATAACGTTTAAATATATACATTTTATAAATTTTGATAAAAATAAAGACCACACGTAAACCTCTAGCTTATACGAGTATAACAACGTGTGCAGAACACAGAGTCGACACACACATACACGCACACACAGACACACACCAAACGCACAATGACACACACAACCGCAGACGTGCTATTCACAATAATGTTTTACGTATGTACATATGTATTCAGTCCATCTACAAGGATATGTATATTGCAGGTGGATCTAAGCGAGAAGCCATCCTTCTGGAAGGCTCTGAAACCACCTGCCAAGGATAAATGCGGCGAATTGTTGACCTCGCTCTGCTACCATCCCAGCAACAGCGTCTTAACCCTGACGCTGCTAAAGGCCCGTAACCTCAAGGCCAAGGACATCAATGGGAAATCTGGTGAGTTGATTACCATCGTATTTTATACCACATGGTAAAAATGCATGTATTATTCGATTGAACAGAGATTAGTAGAAATTATAACGTACCTACCCCCACTTTCCACTTTGCGTTCGATTTTCAAATAGATTTTGTATTTTTTATTTAATCATCTAAATATTTACTAGAAATAATTTATACAACAGAATAACGTTTATTAACATTTATTATAACAAATTAAGTATTTCCAAGGGTAAGGGTATTTAAGTAAGGCTATTTCCGAAAGAGTACAAATTAATTATTAAAACTCATCAATAAAATGTTTCGCCAAAACAAATCTATCCTTAACTCTTGCTTCGACGCTTAAGAAAAGGAAGCGTTTAATTATCAATATCCATACACAGATATATGTCTCACATTTAGAATCAGTGAAAACCGTCTCAACATTCAAGTCTGTTCGAAATCCTCGTTGAAAATTCCTCAAGATGTGTGTTCACAGGGCTAAAGGGATAAAAAGGAGGCGTCTGTCTCCCGCCATAGATACTAAAAGATGTTCCGTCATTGCGAAACAAAAAAGGTATATAAGACGCTCGTGGGATTGTGATCGTGTTTGAAGAAAAGATTTGGCGGGAAAATGCCAAATGTATCGCGCCACATCTCGCATGTCACCCGACAGGGATTTTCTGATTTGGATCATGTTTATTACATTCTTTTGTGTTCTCTCGCTTTATAGTTAGAGAGCCCACGACCAAAATTTTTGTATCATAGCAATACAGCCACAGCCACATTAAATTGGTAGATTTGATTATTTCGGACTCGAAAATACCAATTTCAGACATTTTTTGCGTAGCGTTTGACCGGACTGCATTTTCAAAAATGTCAACAAATTTTACCG
>DWFO01000792.1:0-18266 GCA_018246595.1 Mimoniades nurscia nurscia
GTGAACCTGACTGTTGCGCCGGGGGTCGTGGGTTCGATTCCCACCCAGAATAAATATTTGTATGATGAGCACAAGTACATATTTGTTCTGTGTCTGGGTGTAAAAAAAATATCTAAGTATTTATTTATATGTATATACATATGTAATTTATCAGCCGTCCGGTCCCCATACCACAAGCTATGTCGACGCTTACTCCGGGGTCGGATGGCCGCGTGTGGGGATGGCCCAAGATATTAAGATACCCAATTAATTTTATTAAAACTTCACCATTCAATCTTGTCCAAGTAATAAACTTAGTATTCCAAATTCTTCAAGATTTCTGTCCTCATTATATTATGTGATTTCATGTAAGAAAGTGGAGAATAATTATGGAGGGGTTGGATGAGGCTGCAGTAATTATTAGAGTGTAAAGAATGCGAGAGACAAGCTGACGCTGAATTAAGAATAATTAGACATGGTATATACCTATGTATATGTAAGCTTGTACACGTATACGGACTATGATCATCCACTTCGGACTCGCGGCACGAGCCTCTTTTCATACCCCATTGACAAACAGCGTACTTGACATAATTTTCCACTTTGCTACGTGATTTGGATCACCAAATTATCTATTAATATAGCAACAATCGTACACGTTGGAAACTTTAGAGCTGTTAAATATAAATAAAAACATACAAATATGTGTAATCGATGTAGCAGCTCTGTGGTTCTCGGCCTGTTTATCGACTATTTGTTAAATCGCACGTGTAAATTGTTCTGAAAAGCACGAACATGCCTTAATAAAATCTGGTACTGATTCTAAATCATAGCATATGGACTTCGTTGAAACTCAATTTTGGACAGACTACTTATGGCTAAAGTTTTTTTATTACATTTTCAAATTATCTTAAAGATGTTTCTAGACGCTAGCATTTAATCGCGCTGCCGTGTAATGTAAAAGGCAGAAGCGTCATAAAATACACCACGAATGCCTAGAAAAGGCCTATTTTCAGCATTGCTTTAAGGAGTCCTACGTTAAGGCGGCGGTAGTTTGACAATCAAAGCATGCTCGCATGGAATATCATTTTAGAAATCTTAAAATCAGATATTTCTACTTGTTCCCTACTCTGTGCAAATAATACGTCACTCTTCAGCTCTATTAAGCTGGCGGAGACGCGAGCCGTGTGCCTGTCGCAGTACAAACTCATTTATTAGCACGTGACTCGTAAGTGGCATGAATTTAAATGGTACATTACGGAATTCTGCGCCTTATGCCTCCCAGAAGACTTGTGAATGTTAAATTTTTTTTCGCAAAAATGTTCAGTAAATACAAGAAAAATATGAATATGATTAGAATATTAATGTGAATAATTCAATTTGACTGACTAAATTATGTATTAGCCGCACGTGGGATTGACAAAATGAAAACATAGTTACCTTAAAAGACTTTAATTCCAATTGAAGTCAGTAGACGTGCCAACATAGTTTTAAAAGAAAATAAATTAAAAAAAAAACAGTTTATTAAGTAAAAACAGTGCCATATTTCTACGAAAAATTAAATAGTCCGGAGCTAAGATTACTTCTAAAATAGAAAATGTAATACTCGTAGGCTTTAGAAAATATTCTAGATTTTCTTTTAGCCTTTGTAAGAATAACTTTTACAAAACAATACTTAATTGACGCCGCTATAACGAGTCCTCTCGGTGCTTTCAGAAGCGACGCCTATTTCATGCCAGTGTGATTTCTTTATGTTACTATACTCGTATATACATGGCATCAATATAGAAGTAATTAAAACCGATTAGGTTACGGCAATGAAGTAAACTTCAATTCGCGCCGCACGCTGTACGTGTCACTTCGCTCTCAGTGTCATCACTCAACTGGGTCTTGCTTTCCCCTGGTAGACTCGTGCTCCTAATTACGATTCACCAATATTTCTACACAATACAGATTCATGACGTCAGTCTACATGTTGAATTTATTAAACGTTTAGCTACTGTGCCTTCTATTTCCGTCTTCACTAAACACAATTCTTTTATCTTCTTCGTCCAATCGAGTCGAGCATTTTTATCTATATGTATGTACGTATAGCTTTTTTTAACTGATTGTTACATCTATAAAATCGTATGAATTCGTATGTTCATAGGAGGAATAGAGGTGCAGCACATTCCCACATTTCAACGGTTAAGTTTACATCCCAGTAATGCAATAGGGTCTATGCCCGTTGCCACACAGCGGGCTCTAATCCACACTCCGACCAACTACGAGGAATTTAAAGTTTCGAAGAATCCAGGACTTCAATCAGCTGTCACACTCGCAACAACTTGTCTAACAAGGTAGGCATAGTGGGAATATATATTTTTTTCATATAACATAATTACGCCAATGCATTGTTCCACAGATTCTAAAGCTTAAAGTTTTTAACCAACGAAACTATGCCCAAATGTATTCCAGACTATTAACTTGGAAACATCTAGTATTACGCCAACATAGGATTACGCTATAAAACTAATACAAAACTTCATATTTCTGACGATTCATTAATGTACCAATAGTTAATATGTATGTATGTACAAAAGTATGGTAACATTTAAACAATTAATCAAAAATCAATTAACCACAATTCGATATTAATCGATATTGGAATCGATACGAATATATCGGTATCGCCCTCGACTGACAGCGCATTAGCCTGACCGCTGTTTATAACAAGTATCAACGGTCCAACCACAAAACTATTAACATTAACCACAACACTGTTTACTGCAGTTAAACATACTCCTATTATAGAAGTAGTAGTTAGGCATATACCAGTAAGCCACTTGATGTTCGACGTACTGTAGCTTACACATGGCTGATTCTATTGTCTCTTACGAGGCACTGCTCTTTAACGGCAGAGGCACTCGCAGTATTTACATTAGATACATCCGTTGAAAATATTCATATATGTGCTATAATACACGTGACATCACGCCTGTAATCACCGAAGAGATCAGCAGAGGGGACTAGTGAAAAATATATTTATACAATAAGTAAAACGTATATAAATATTAAAAACATAACCACAATTCCAATGCAGCAAAATTGTTAAAATGTTAATTTCATATTGCGGTACAACATTAACTTCTACTACCTATGTATATTCTAACACGTAACGATAGCAAATAAGCCTAGAATATTATTCACAGTCATGTCGCGTCAGCAAAACGTGGTCGAGAGTCGCTTTGTTAATTTTTGATGAATTGGACAGGTTAGAGTGCTTTATGCCGTTCTAACGGAGGTCTTGGCAGACTTGTTTCACGTTCAACGGACACCAAATGAGCGATAAACTGGCTTTTTTTTTTACCGTCATATAAGCGGCATTAATATCATTAAGGAAATGTATCTGGCTGTCGTAAGAGGTGGCTAAAGTCTTCGCTTACATCCTCAAGGGACCTGCCTAGCTAACGACCATACTTAAGTCCAAGTTAATCCCTAAATAGTTTGCCGTGGTGTTCGGATTGCAATTGTGATAACCATTACATTCTTCATCTTAGCCTTTCCTACTCGTAATTTGATACATCTGTTTAGGATTCCCCACGTTCTTGACGTTACGAAACTATTTTTGTTACTTTAGAGGCGTGATATTAAGTCAGGCTGTACTATTCCACGATTCTTTATACATATCGCAGAAGATACGACAGACTACTGAAACATTATAAATGAGGTCTTTACAAAACGGACACACCATCCACTGTTTTTATCACGAATCTCGAAAAGGAATATAGACGTGGGGGCCAGCGAGACTTGATGAAAGGGCTATCTACTTGGCGCCAGCAGCTTCTGGACCATTGCAGATTGTATCACTTACATCTGTCCATCAAGTGGTGGGACTCCACTTGGAAGTTCTGACCATAACTCTCTTATCTCTGCTGCGAACTTGATGAAACGATGGAGACTAAGAATAAATGGGTGACACTACAGGATCGTCCTATTAGTACAAACAGTTTTTGTTGCCACGGATGATACAAATGTGTACAATGCGGCAGATGTGATACGACAAGATGTGGTAGACGGGTACCGAATACCGCGCACGTTTAAAATAAGAAATGAGCTTTTTTCTGTGATACTCCAGAAAAATATGACATATAGATCTTCGAAAAAGCAAATGAAAAATCTTCTTTCAACTCACGATCATATAACCATTTATTGGGTGAGGCAAATATTTCTAGGCGATGTTGACCACTTAACTGGACTAGTAGCCTGAAGGCAATGACGGTAAAAACGGACAAAATCAGGCTAAGTCGTCCGACTGCCCGTCTGCCCGATGCACGGAAATCCTCGACCTTACTTTACAAATCGTTTCCAATCAACGCGCTACAAGCGTTTTTAGTAAGTTCTCCAAGAAGAAAAATCTAGTAAATGATTTATGGCACGGGAAGTGCTCAGGAGGACCTTTCACTGCAGCCTAATGTTATGAATTAATTATATGAATACATTCAAATTATTTGTGCTTGAGACTGTAATTATTATTACAATAACATGCATTTTAAGATTGAACATAACTTGTCATAACGGTGAAGGAAAACATCGTGAGGAAATATGGGTACTTTGGAGTTTACAAAACAAAAAAAAATCGGAGTTTCGTGAAGTTTGCACACCTACACTTGGCCCGTGCGGCAGACTTTGGCCTAGATCTACTCATTCTGAGACGAGACCTGTGTCCAGCGGTCGAAGGATAAAGGGCCGAGAAACAAAAACATTGCATTACGGGATACTAACAGATGATGTAAACAGTCCTCCTGGATACTTATGATCCTCCAACAATTTTATTAGTTTCTCCCTTAAAAAGAACTCTTATAAAATAGTGAATTAGTGGCGGCGCTTGCAACACCGTAACCGAATTGCTACAGAGTAGTATGCTTAAGCAAGGCAGAGATGTTCGGTGTTTCGATCAGATTAGCAGTCGGACGTATCACGATAGCCGATTCTGTTAGATTCGTATATGTGAAATAGTTCACGCTACGTTATCAACAAAGTTACACTAGTTGAACTTGTTTAGTATTTAACTTTACCACTCCTGCATAGGTAATAAACCGAGATTCAGATTTCCATAATAAATATCCCATTGCTGCACATAGGGTTACATACATATGTATGTATGTATATGCATGTACGTATGTTGCAGTCTGCCCATGCTGTCAATGCCACTGCATTCGTGGCTTTGAACCTTATGGTTCTAGTAACAGTTTATTTTTTAATTTCAAAATAAAAAACAGTACAATACATGAAGACACATAACTCGCTATAAAAAAATACTGTTTTGCCATTTGTAACAAGATTTTCGCGACTCGTTTTTAATGCGACAAGTCCCTCAATACTTTTTATTTCACACAACCTTGTTCTGTACAATGTACTAATTGCCTGAAAACGTGTAGTGGCACTAGTCGAGTGCCTATCGGAGCTTCGATCTATCCCTTTGTGACAATTTTTGGTTGGAATTTGAATTAGATTATTACCATACGCTGTAGGTGCTGTTTAATGGAATAATATGTGAAATTGTTTAATATTTCTTAGAACTTTTACTTTTTTGTTGGTCATGTTGGTTGCAAGCGCGACTGCCGATCGAGTACTCCTGGGTTCAATCCTCGGGTAGGGCCTCTCGATAAGCAGTCACGCTTGCGACTGTTCAACCCAGCAGGCAGTCTTACAACAACACAACACAATAAATCATTCCTCAAAGATATATACCTAATAACATTCTGTTAATGCCATTTAGCAATAGTAAACATTGATATTTGCCGGTGTAAATTTTTCTAAGACATTGATTAATCAACTTATTCACGCACAGAAAGTCATTAATGATTCGCTCTTGAACTTTTCTTTCGACCTTGTTAGGTATTTGTATCGGTTCCGTTGACGTTTAATTATTTAGTTAACAAAATTTTCTGTGTTTAACAAAATTTTCTTTATCAGATGGTATGTTATTACTTACCTTCCGTTATACTTAACATTTATTCTTTCATCCTGAATAATATCCATTAATATTATATCCGAGCGTGACTCGTATAACGCCCCAGTATTTGATTAATGAACTTCGACGTACCTATCCACGCGCAAAAAGTCATTACCCACTAGCGGATACGACAAAAAGTCATTAATGATACGCTCTCGAACCTTAGCTCAGCTTATTTGGTTTTTGCGACCGTTCCTGGAATGTTCGCCTTAAAAACGTACGTATTATTTCCGCATTTGTTAAAACTCCTTTTACATAGGAAATACATTGAAACGGAGTAGTTTACCTATTTATATTTGTTGTATATTTTACAGCACATTAATATGATTCTTTAATAAAAGGCAAATAGATAATTTTCTACAAAGCTACTTGTAGTAAATAATTTACATTCTTTGCCCATATTTGCATTATTAATTAGGTTTAATTGATGAACATAATGAAAATATATTACTAAAAGCAAACGTGAGATTATAGTAATAATCATAATTCATGAATAACAAAACAAGGGTTTACATCTGCGGATAATCAATAATGTTAATTAATAAACCTAATCATGAGCCAATTTATGTTAATTTGCTAACGATCCTTTTGGCAACCGATGTGCATAATCGATTGGTATATTGAATGCCACGACTAGAGCCATAGTAATAAGATTCCGCTTCGGTGCTTCGTACATATCAATAATTCGAGCGCGATTGTTGATAGTATTATTATGTAATAGGTATATATTTCTTGATAATGACGAGTCTCATCGACATCTTATTGAATAGAAGATTATTTACATTTACTATTATTGTAAGTTTTTATATCTTTCATGCTGGCCCTAATAAATTTTAGATTAACAATGCGTTTGAATTAAGTTTTGTTGAATATAAAATTAAAAGGCATTCGTGGGGTTTTAGAAAATTGAAACGGTTAATATTTGAATTATAAATAAATAGAAAATGCAACACCATCCACCGACAATGAGCAAATTAATCCTGAATTGTGAAAGAAAAGAGATAACAAATAATAATTAAAATTAACTCTCAGTGGACATGTTAAAAATATATAAGGAATAATAATTTGTGAGTATCGTGGACTTTAATATAATGCTGTGAAATGTACAGCGCTCATAGCCCGTAGATCACGGAGGGGAAGAAGAATGATGAGAACTTAATGAAGATAAAAAAGAAGACGCGTTTACCGTAACAGCAACACCTCGGTGGGTGGAGCAAAGTGTGGAAACGGAAAAGATGTCGTGACGCAAACCATGTGAGAGAAACATTCTCCACGATATTAAATGACTATAAACTAAAGCAAGGATTAAAGACAAAAACCCTGCGATTCAAACATGTACACTTGAAGACTAATTCTCGGCGACGAAGTACACAATTTGGTGCATAACAAAGCTAAGCCTAGGCTGTGTTTTGTCGACCAGGTTTCATCACGACCCGTGTCCACCACAAGCATACAAAGCTCCTTTGTGGTTACATATGTAAAGAACGAAGGAGTTGACCTATAGACATGTGTAGCTAAAAAGTACAAACAACTAGTGTAAAAGTACAAAATGTACTAACGAAATGAAATCAAAGAAGTAATGAATGCAATATAATTATGTCACTTTTAAAGTATAATAGTATTTTCACGTAGGCGATAGTGCCGTCATTCGTTGAATAAAATGAGTATACTACTCCTATACAAACCAAACATATATGTATGTATGTACATGGGTACCTATGTAGCTTCTTATAAATATTGTACGCAATGAGAGTTGACTTCATTAATAAAACTTCTTTCAATCTCTTGAATTCGATATTTAAAGGCTTTCTAGTGGCAAACGAAAGCTCTGTTTAAATCAATTCAGCCGATTTGGAGATAAGCATGGAAAAGAAACAGAAAAATAGTTTTACAACAATTCGTGTTGCTCTTCTTACGTATAAAAATATCTGAAGCTTTATTATTACTTTTTATACGTATATGACATCTAAAACTCTCCGCATATTACGTCTAATACGTATATTACGTTTAATAATATTACTACGTTAATTACGTTACCTTTTTTTCCCATCATGGAACAGTGAGTAAGCCTATTGTCATACACCGAACACAAATCTACAAGTAATTTTAACTAATAGTTATATAAATCCAATAGTGCCCAACCCGGGATTTGAACCCAGCTCCTCTCGATTAACAATCGCGCTTGCTACCATTCAACCAATTAGGGAGTAATGTATTGTAACCAGTCGAAAACATACATCATTACGAAGCATACTCATAATATAAGTAGGTACTTTAATCATGCTTGCTACCAAACCAATACTCAACTATGTGACATACCAATATTACTCGTGACACGAAAAATAAAGCAGAGAATTTCAATTAAATCAAGCCAAACTAGAACCAAACAGTTCTATGATATTAATAAGAGTCGTGTGGGTGACGTGGCGCTAGACAGCAGGTGTACTAAGATGAAATAAACGGCTGTTAAATTCAGCGGAATGTCACGTGCACGCCGACGGATTAATTAATAACTGAAGGGTCCTCAGCACCTTTCACACCTACACCTTAGATGTTATAGATATCATTATCTATGAGGAAAGTAATCGAAATTAATTGTTTCATCACAATTCGGAGTTTCTACTCGCAGAGAAAAAAAGAATATAAATCAATTTAAAATCACCTACAAAGGGCTGATTTTATATGAATCTATTAATTGAGACTAAACCACATCGATTTAGCTAAAGATAGTGAACATCTGTCAATGATAACATTAGTTATAAAAACTGATTATACATATATTATATTGACTGTAAATAAATCACCCACTTATTTGCCTAATGTGGTTCGTTTAAGAAACATTAAACCCTTCGAAAACTGTAAGTTTATTAAGCATTTACAAGTCAGCGTTTTTATGATACCTTTAAAGCTTTTTAACAAATCCCTTTCCCAATTTCATTCGCGATAAAAAAAATCTATAGTAACAAGTAATAAAGCGAACTTGCAAAATCATTATTATCCAGAGCGGAGTGTCAAAGAATTGTTAGAAAACAGTTCTTTAATATTAAACAAAACCCGCGCTATTTTCATCACTTATTCTCTTTTAATGAAAGAAAAGATCTTCTATTGTTTAAGAACTAGATTCAGCTTTTATCCGCGGAGCAACGTCTTTCGTTATCATTCTCTCAATTTTTATTAATTCCACTTCTATACCCCGTTGACTGTTTTCTTGAGAACTTTACAAGGTTTTGTTATTGTTTAACGTAAACTTATTTACTTCAGCTTGCAATATCATCCTACGGGTATATAGAGCAGTCGAACTACACACCGATCATGTAATATTTAGTAACTTTAACTAATTTAGCTAACAAAGCTCCTGAAACGTGTTATCCATGCTGTACTATAATTTACTCATGCCAAGATCTGATTTCATATTTCTTTTAGTGATTTAAAATTCATTGTCACTGCCTCATTTGTCGTGTTTGTTGAAAGCGCAACTGCCGATCCAGGGGTGATGGGTTCCAATCCCGGATCGGCCACCACTGGATTTTTTAAAAACTTAAATTTTCTGGCTCGCAGTCTTGATATGTGCCTGGTGTATGGCAGTAGACTCGGCATCTATTCTATAATAGTGCGTAAACGTAACTGGTGAAACGTGCGAGTGTATTACACTCCTCTGCCTACGTCTTCGTGGGATTATACGCGTGACTTAATCTTCCAATTTATTGTAGTCTGTTTCCATGCAATCAAGATACAATTAATATCTCCTATCTGCGTTTCCAGGTACATTGTTCAGTTTGATCGACGGCGCCTACAGCTCATCGGCTGTCTAACTATGATTAACTGTTGTGTGTAGTATCGTCCCTGTATCTGCATTTATCAATTAAATTTGCGTATTAGCAGTACATTATATATCACTACATAGTATAAAACAAAATGGCCTCCCGCTGTTTGTCCCTATATGTGCTTAGATCTTTAAAACTACGCAACGGATTTTGATGCGGTTTTTTAAATAAATAGAGTGATACAAGGTGTGATTTACGAGTAAGGTTTATATGTATAATAGTAGAGAAACACTGATAACTTCAGAGGTTTCTAAAGGAATGTCGTAATCAAAATTTTTTCGTGCTTACATTGCAAACGCTGGCTGATCCCTACGATTTAGATCAAAATAATGTACTACAGTATTGTACACTTTAAGATTTACAAAAAATTCCGCGATAGTGTCTATCTCTTAGGGATAACCTGCAATAACAATTTTTTATCCTTTACTTTTTGCGAGTTATAATGGCTTATTTACGAAGCGATTTTAAGTAATACAGTAAACTTTCGTACCTCGTATTTTTCCTTCATTTTAAACTTCATTACATGTGTAATAAAACCACCAAGTCGTTTCATGTCTTCAAATTGTATATCTACTAACATTTTCTTTCTGTCCTCAACGAACACTCCACATTTCAAGGAAACCAACCACATGGTACGTTTACAAGGATATTTCGTACACTTTGTTTGTCTACAAACATGTTACATTTCATAGACGTAACGACTATACAATTCAATTAAAAGAAATTGTTACAACGCCAGAGAAACCGCCTCAAGTAAGGTTTCTGAAGAACAATAAAATAAAGTATTGTAATGAAAAATATGACTCCTTAATAATTTACTAGAATGTTTCGTAAATGTGACAGGTTTATGGAAAATTCTTATAAATTATTCTTATAAATTCTTATAAATTATGACACTAACTGAATAAATAACTGAATAGAAAATATGATAATTGCAAACAAACTACCACGAGCTATGGGAACCTGATCTAATGAATATCAATTTCAATAAAACTTTTGGCACTTTAAGGATTTCGATCTCGTGACTTATTGCACCGCTAAGAGGTACACGATGTGGCGACGGATTCACGGCTCATGAAAGGGCGACAGTAAATATTATAATTATTATATCACTAAGCGAGTCCCATTCTGGGGTAGACAGACACACCGATCGCTAAATATCTGTATAACCCTGACTTGGTTCTTTAAAATTCATTGATCTCTTCGTACTGCGCGTTGTTGAGGCAAGATAGTTGGGTCTTGGTCTCTCTCGTCATCTGCATCCGTTTAGTGTAAATATATTTCGGCAATTGAAATAAAATATACAAATATGTAAATAGTAAGCTGTTCGGCCTTATTCGTCGACACTGAAGCGAATTATATAACAACTGCATAAATCACAATCAGTAGGACTCAGCAAGTTACTGGGAACCAGTACTTCCTGGATATTTCGTTTGTTATGAATAAGACATATCTTTTTATTTATTTTTTTATTCATTTCTTCATAGTAGTACTTAATTAAAGTCATATTATGTGAACATTATGAAATGTCGATATTATCATTGAAAATATTAATTAAGAGACGATTACTATTAAAGTTTAGGGTCTCGTAAGTAACATTATCGCCTCTATTATTTATAATTACGTATTTACATCGACACCAGCACAAATACAAAAGCTGAGAAATAAACAGGAACGAAAAGAAAAGGCAATTTTCTTTAGCAGAACCGAAATACTCATTACACGCAAATGTCAACCAGGTCTATTGCTGTTTGCGAAACAAAGTCGCCTCTCTCATTTGTCATTACGACAATAGTACGCTCAGAATGCCCGAACTGTCGTCAATATCAAAACATCGAAACGACAAACTACATCGTGTGTCATTTGTCATAGTTGTCGAATACAATTTGCATAAACGGGACAGCGCTTTCAATATCATTAATGACTCTCAGGAGTTTGCAACGCGCCGGCATCATACAGGCTACATCGAATGAGTAATGGTTTGTCGCAAGCAGTAATTATTTCTTACCGCGATACACTATAAATCTGTACTGACACAAAGTACAAGCAAATACAAACCTTATTATTACATACAAAAGCTAAACGACGTTCAGTGTGAACATTGATGTAGAAGCCTATAAAGGTTAATAGCTCGTTCGAGGTCGTGAAGGTTATTGGAAACAGCTGGTTTTATTTTGAAATTCCCTTGATAACTTGACAGTTTTACTAATGGCACGGTTTAGTATGTAAAAGATCGAAGTAAATGGAAGTCAGGCAAATACATTTTGCACAACATTTTGAGTCAACACGATGGGGCGTGTTTAATTAAGTAGTAAAGAATATGTTCAATGTTTTAAAATACGTTGAGACACTGTAGTAATATAATGCTTCCTTGAAATTTTGAAAGAAAACGTGTGAATCTTGGAATCTGTTTATACAGAGTGAACTTGGAATTATTCGAGACAAGAGTGAATAGGCCCTTTCTAGGCAAACGTGCCACACCAAGTGAAATAGCAAACAAACAGGAACCTATTGTTAAATAAATTAAAAACTATTTAATATTACATAATTGTATTAATGTTATTAAAAAAACTACCAAGAGACCGTAACTTAAAACTAACATGTTTAAATTTCGTCACGTCTTATTAGCTTAGTAATTTTGTCGTTTAACGAAACAAATTTTAAAACAGTCGAATAGCAAATTTTATCGTCGTTAACGGAGACATTTAAATACTGCGTTGGATACAAATTCCTGACATGCAGGATAATATTAAAGGAGCAAACGCTCGCTAATGGTATCGTTACGTAAACAAATTTATATGTCACTAAACGATAAAGTACTACAAAGTTGCTCTCTAAATTCCACTAAACCATGCCACGTTAAATACTTCTAAGCTTAGGAGGCGTGGTGAGGCGGGCCTCGAGTCTGCGATCCACTGGATTTATACTAGGAGCCCGTTACAAATCTTCGGTAAGCCGCAGTCGAAACACAGTTCACTTTGTAGCAAATTTCATAGGATTTACGTTTATTAAGCGAGGATGAGGTAAGGGCCGAGTGCTGCTCCTTGCGAAACTCCTCTAATGTTCCGAATGTGAACTGATATCAGTGGCTCTGTCTTTTCACAGTCAGACTGAGTGTGTTCCTACATTGATAAGTAGCCAGTGCGGCAGCAATGTATTTTACCTTGTTACTTTTTTTTCTTTATGTGTCCTTTTTCCTTTTTATTGTTAATAGTGTTATTTATCAAAAAAACTGTACTTTCTTTCTTTCTTTCTTCTTTCAATACTGTAATACAACTGCTAGTACAGTATTATTGGTATTTTTTGTGCTGTCGTTTATTGTTATTATTATGGCAATCGATTAAAAAAAAACATCCATAGAGTTCCCTGTATCAAAATTATGTATATTATAATGACAGATAATCGGTAAGATTTTCTTACTTGGTTGATAACAAAAAACAAATCTTAATTATCATTATGATTTGTGTGATTAATTTCTGGATCTCAATATATTGCTATAACAATATGAATAACAATAAACCTTGAATTTCCGTACATCAATATAGTGTAAGAACACGTAACAGCCAAGTGTAATTTATATTAGCGATATGTCATCGAATGTCTAGGGTATTAATAATTCAGCGATTCGCACTAGGCCTATATCAGGATGTGTGGACAGATTGACAGGCGAACTCACGGTATTAATAATTGACAGGGCCCGTCCACGCGGAAATGAAATTACACATTATTAATTTATACTAATCGATATACATATAAAGAATGTAATTGATATCTTTATTTGAAATTATAAAGTGCATTAATAACACATTTCAATGATAGCGTGACCTATCAGTTAAAATAATACTTGTATTTTTCGACATATGTATTATTGTTTTGATCCGAACGAGGGTACAGTGCAGATAATAAAATTGTTTTATTGTAAAATAATTTGGATTTAAATTAAATTTGACTACCTCGTTGGTCGTGTTGGTTGCAAATGCGACTGCCTATCGGGCGATGCTGGATGCGATTCCCGGGTCAGGAACTACTAAATTTTCTAATTTAGATTTTCTAGTAGTGGCTCGGAGTCTGGATATGTACCCGGTGTATGGAATAGGCTTACTATGCATTAGGCGGTGAGTACGTAAATGTAACTGGAGAAACGTGGGAGTGTTCTACATTCCTCTAGCTACATCATCTGGAATTACAAGCGTGATGTTACGTTAAAACACCGAAAGACAACATGAAGATTCTTTAAACATGTCTTGAGTGTTCGTTAGGTAGTGAATTTTGTGTCGTGAGAAACTGCAATTGTATTGCATTTTGTGTGGTGAAGTACTGCAAATTATCTATCAGATATTTTTAACTTATACGTGGTTAAAACCGCGGAGCTCAGCTAGTAATCATATATATATATCAAGATATTTTGAGATGTTCAAATTGCACATGCAAATGTCGATATTTCTCTGTATGAGAAGGCACGTAGAATCCTATTGCAACAATGAGAAGTAAGCTATAAAAAATTGCACGTCGCAACCATGTTTATAAATTCACATTGCTCCACCCATAGTTGTTTATTCTAAGGAGTGTATCGAATCCGAAAAGAGTCAAAACTCTTCCCCCGTTCCGTTCCCCGGTGAGTTTGTTTCGATTATTCGCGCACCATAACTTTTTTACTTCTTCCCATTTTGTTTTGCAACTCATTTTGTTGTTACCTTGGAACTGTTTAGAATACCCTACTAAGGAAATAACACTTTCTTTATTATTACGACGACAAGAAATTCGCATCAAATTATTACCGCAGTTTTGTTAAGTACTCGTATGTACAGACTGTGTTGGTTGTCTTGTTTTCAAACATTGCGTTTTACGTACAATTCACTTTAATTTAAATTTAATTTAAACGTAACATCACAACTGTAATCCCCGAAGAGGTGTGCAGAGGAGTGTAGTACACTCGCACGTTTAACCAGTAACATTTACGTCCCAATATGGAATAGGTATTTTATAAGAATTTAAAAGAGCCGGTATCATTACTCAAGATCCAAATTCTCAGTATACCAAATGTCAAAGACATCCTCTTAGTGATTTTGATGTCAGAACCTAATACACATACAGAACTATGATTGTATTTTTAATATTGACGTAGATGCAAAATAGTCCTTCGTGTATTAAATAAAAGTCAGCTTGAAGTCGTCACGTTATTTTTCTTGTATTTACAGACATTCAAACGTATCTACTCTCAAAGTCGCGTCTCAGACGAAGTACAATCCAAGTTTGACTTCCACGAGGTTTGTATTATCTCATGATTATTAAGGGAGCTTCACATCTTATTACGTTTTCAGTACTTCATTATATTTCTCATACCTCTCTAATAAAGCAATTTATTCTTGATTCTAATTTATTATTCATTAAAACTTGTACGCTTGTTGTTTATCTGAATTTAATAATTAGAAATGTTCCAATTGTACCATCGGTTTTATATCGACCTTTAATTCTATGTTTGTAATATTGATGTTACCTGGTATACATAAAACAATACTAAACATTACTAGCGCGTTGAGCGAGGGTTGGGAGGCCGACTGCTAATAGTTCGATACTCGGGATCGGTTAATATTGGATTTCTCTAACTTGAAATTTCTATCAGTAACTTAGAAGCTACAGACGCACCCGGTGTATGGCAATAGGCTCACCCAATATTATATTAACGCATAACATAGCTGGTCAAGCGTGTAAGGATACTAAATACCTCTGCTTACCCCTTCGGGGAAAAATGTGATGTTGTGTTATATTAACAACCTCTTGGCGTCTTCGGCCATGGTTCTGCTACTAATAAGTAAATCACTTAAATCATTCTTGAAAATAAATTGCCGTAATTATTACCCATAGATGTTTTTAATATACATAAGTACATTCTCGTACCTATATTGTATTCAAACAACGATTATTAAAATGTAGGTATGCTGGAAAATTCCAGATATTTTGCTTTCTTAACAAGATAATTACCCTAATATGTTTAGATGAACAGAAATGGAACAGTTCGTAACCTACTTTCGAAAATAATTAATTTAGACACAGTAAGAACATCTTTATGAAGTTACGTCAAGACCCAAGCTTCTCGCGAACAAAAAGAGTAGTCAAAAGTTTGAATTGTATGAAATAAACAGAAAAATTGTAATATCTATGAAGATACGTTTAACGCAAACCTGTAACTAAGATGTTTGATAAAGAGCAGATGGACGATAAGCGATAAAGTGTTCAGTAATTTAAACCAATAAACCATAGGTATTCATAGCATACCAATGGTGACATATTTGTCGGAATGTAGGATGGCAGTTACAGGAAATAACAGATAGACTCGAATAACTCAAATATCATTTATTATTATGACAATATTTCTTATTGATTTTTAAATGAAGCCCAAGGCTTTTCACACATTACCTTTTCCACATTAAAAACGATTATTCTGCACTTTAAATACATATTTATTGGAGATGGTGATTGTCTACGAAAGAGCCGATCTGCGTCATGCCTGAGGTTAAATTCATAACAAAAAGTACATACATATGTATATTGTTTGGTAGTATCTCTCTTTCGGTAAGACTCAATGAATCAGGTACACAAATACCCTTAGCAACTCATTATGCGGCTTATTCAGTACACTTTCCAGCTGAAAATGTCTCTTGCCTGTGACAGTCGCCGAGATCTTTGGCTCCAACAAGGAAACATTCGTCGGCAAGCCGCCTGCAGGTCGATAACCACATTAAGTGAAAGTTAAGACGAAAATTAACCCTTGACTTCATTAGTCTTCCTTTTGTAAAGTTTACTCGGGTTTTGTTACAAGTGGAAAATTTCAAGAAAGGTCCGCCATGTTAC
This sequence comes from Mimoniades nurscia nurscia, assembly GCA_018246595.1. Taxonomy (NCBI): domain Eukaryota; kingdom Metazoa; phylum Arthropoda; class Insecta; order Lepidoptera; family Hesperiidae; genus Mimoniades; species Mimoniades nurscia. The sequence goes on from DWFO01000792.1 coordinate 16,654, forward strand.
TTTGACTGCGCTTTGATTGTTTAGCGATAAATTGACAATAATTCAGAAGAGTAACTCAAATAATATTAAACTTCATTTTGAATTTGTCCGCGCTAGGGGAAGATTTATTTTACCTTCATCAAATACGAGAATTTTCATAATTGGGTACTGCAGACATCGGTGTAGATATAAACAATTCGTGGCAGCGATATTTATTAACAAAATCAGACTTAATATCTTTTAGGGATCATACAATGCATAACTAAATAAATGAGACATCTCCCCTAATACATCTCTGCCTAATACGGCCGTCCGCATCAGGGAGAACTTATTTTATGGTAACCAGACAATTCTTAAATCTAAATTTTCTTAGAATTTTCTAAACTGGCCCGTTTGTGCAGTGGTTAGTGAACCTGACTGGGTGGTTCGTGGGTTCGATTCCCAGAATAAATATTTGTGTGATGAATACAAGTATTTGGTCTGTGTCTGGGTGTAAAAAAAATATCTATTTAAGTATATATTTATATGTATGTACGATATATGTAATTTATTAGTCGTCTGGATACCGTGCCACAAGCTCTGTTGATACTTACTTTGGAATCAGATGGGCGTGTGTGGAGATGTCCCAAGATATTATTATTATAATAAATACACACATTTTTTAAGTATATATAGGTACATTAAGTACAAATTACATGAAGTACAAATATGTCAACCGCTTAGCGGTCTTCTCTCACCGCCTACGCTGCCCGTCTTCTATCTTTTACATCATGGAACTATGATAAGACCCTCAGCAGTGCGACGTTATACAGGCTAATGCAACTTCGAAGAGAAAATTTAAAATTTAGCTATTTGCCATATACGAAAACAATAACTAAAACCCTAGTGTAAGGATCGTATGGAACTTGATGACATCAATGGAAAAAATGTAGACAATAATTTTGTTTTGACACACTCTTGAATGGCATCCAAATTAGTAAATGCGGATATTCACAAAAAACATGGAGCTAACATGTTTACGGGAAACTCCTTTCAGCTCGAGGGCAATAAGTCAAAACTTTTTTGTTATTTCCTCTACACTGGTGTTGGGATCGGCACATTTGGTAAAGTGTCCCAACTTTCTCCATATGAAGTAGTTTCGTCGAGTTAACTTTTTATAGCGCAAGCCTTTTGTGTCCCTTGATTTGATAACGCTACCCATGACTTCATTTCTTTGAATTACTCTATTCGATTGCTGACAGACTAGATCTAGCCTATACTGTAACGAATAGGGACTCTTATTGAAAGGTGCACGAACAAGTCGCTTACACTACAGTTAAATCCAATAGGCTTTTTTTGTTTTGATTTCGTAGATAAAAAAAACGATTTAGTTTTAGTTTAATTTTTGTTCAAGTTCAAGTTCAAAATTAATTTTTGTTTTAGCTTTTTGTTAACTTCACCAAAAATGAATAATTCAAACTATTAGACATATTTCTGGATATCTGCTCCGAGACGCCGATCGGTTTCCAAATTAAACGCCGCAAGTGGACTTGGATTGGCCACACCTTAAGAAGAGCTCCCGACCACATTCCAAGGCAAGCCTTAGAATGGACGCCACAAGGGAAAAGGAAACGTGGCCGTCCAAAACACACCTG
>DWFO01000793.1:0-18263 GCA_018246595.1 Mimoniades nurscia nurscia
TGGTGAAACGTGGGAATGTTCTACATTCCTCTGCCTACCTCTACGGGGATTACAGGCGTGAAGTTACTTTTTTTTACTTGAGTTACACATCATTCGATGCAGTACTTTATTCCAAATCCCAATGATGTATATAATTAATATTCGCATTTTTTCGAGTTACGACAAGATCGGTTTCCAGCGTCGATATGTAGTTAATTATGTATGCATATATGTGGTTCATCAGGCGTCTGTTTCCACAAGCTTTCATGATGCTTAGTTCGCAATCAGCTGGTCATGTGTAGCGGCGTCTCGAGATGTTTTCATTTAATATTATAAATGAGTTTATACAAATGGAAGTACTGCTGTATAGCAGCAAACGTAGGTATATGCGGAAGAGATGTTCCATTAACAAAGAACTATTGTAAGAATCCTTATATTAAGTAGTTCATAAAATAGTTTTCGGTTGGGCTATGATTTTTTTATATTGTTACTATAATGTATCAGTAATATAATGTATCAGTGTAAGGTAAACGCGTATCTATTGAACTTATCTTTCGAGAGGCTATATTTATGGATAATAATTATGTGCTCATTAGCATAATTGAATCAAAATGTGCCTAGAATTTGAAAGACAACAGGGAGTGTGATATAAATGAATGAGTAATGTAACGTGATTTGAAAAAATTAAAACACACAATTAAAAAAATTTGATCATTTGACTAAAAAAAAATAGGCGTGACCGGATCGTACTAACTTTTTGAAATACGAATATTGACGTTATTTTTCTTGTCAAAACTGAATAGATATTATCTGTAGATCTTTTAAAAACATTACACGGCTTTTAAACTAACATCGTTGTTATTTCTTCATGCACGTCGTAACTTTGTATACAGATAACTAGAACAATAGAGTAGGGTGCGGACAATTAATTTGTTTCAAAATACTTACTCAAATCAGTAAAACAGTGAAGCGAGGGATAAAAGAAGGGTCATTGTGAATAAGAGCGAAAACCAAACAAACAAAACAAATGAAATACTCTTTATTGTGTAACAGTTAGAGATGAAAAAATTTAAATGTAACGCTAAAGAAATGGGGCGTAATGCGGTAGGTGGTATAATTGTTCAAGCAGCGATTTTATCCAGACTAGAGTAGTGGGTGGGGATTGTGTGGATAACGTAGAATAAATAATACAAAAATAAACAACATTAACATGTAAAAAAAGGCAACGATAAAACACGTTAATTTTATATGAGTTGACAGACGAAGTAACTAATTAAAAAAGAAATCACAAAAAATCCTGGCACAAAACAATATTGACAAAAAAAAGTAATGTCGGGTAATGAAAAGTAACAATTTTTCCTTGAGCTGTCACTTTGGCATTAATGACAGTTGTTAATAACAGAATGCATGATGAAGTCAGTTTCAACCACAAGTTAATTCACACATCAACTGGGGAACGTCAGAATTCCCCAAATAACAAAGATACGGCGGCGCGCATCTCAATCGTCAATGGCCATAAACCTTCGGGCATTTCCTGTGTGCACGTGACTCTTGCAGCCATAGACTACATGACAAATAGACATGAAATATAAATTGTATAGGTACTTGGAACGAAGTTATATTTAATTATTATAATCTGCCTCCTGGCTCCAGTGGTTGCGAGCATTGCAACTAGAGGTCCTGGAATCGATTCTTGGTATGGTACAATCGGGTTTTTCTAACTTAAAATTACTAAAAGTACATCGGAGTCTGGATTTGTGGATGGACGTATAACGTAACAGGTGAATCGTGGTAGAGTACGACAGTCCTCAGCTTACTCCTTCGAGAAATAAAAGCGTGAAGTAAAAAAAAAATTGCCATTCACTCAAAAACTTCTACAATTCGAGTACAGTACCACATCCCTCATGCCACTGTGTGTTAAACGGTTTGATTACAAATGCATTCTAAACTATTTATATTCCCTTTTATACCGTTCTACTCGTATCTATCACCATATCAAGTACCATAACTTACTTGAATAATATAATCTAACGAACAGCTGATAAAACTAGCACAATGTTATTGATGTGTATGTTTGATATACGTTAATTCTATGGTGCATAAACATGGCTTTAGTCCTTCCCATTGGGCGCTAACACAGGGGTACCGAGGCAAAGTGTTTGAATAAGCATTGCTTACAATAATGAAGCGCTAGGCAGAATTAATTACGTGTCTTTTGTTATGTCTATTTTAGCTTCAGTACTATGACTGCCTCGGTGGTCGTGTTGGTTGCAAGTGCGACTGCCGATCGGGGGGTCCTGGGTTCAATTCCCGGGTCCCGGGTCGGGCGTAGGTACTACAAAATTTTACTAATTTAGATTTCCTAGAAGCCGCTCGGAGTCTGGATATGTGTCCGGAGTATGGCAATAGGCTCACCGCTTATTCCGTAGTGGGACGTAAACGTAACATGTGAAACGTGGGAGTGTTCTACATTTCTCTGCCTACCTCTTCGGGAATTACAGGCGTGTTACGTATTTAAGATTCATTTCGAAGACGCATCCAAGACTACACCTACCCACGTACCACATATTTGTCTCGCTAAAAAAAAGTGTGTAGTTAGGTATATTCGGCTGCGAAAGTGTAGGCAGAGTGACTAATGTATGAGGCGGTATTATGTCAGACTGGTTCTTATGTACTATATGTCGAACAATGACTGGCGAGACTGCTCGCGAACCTAGATTTTTTTTTCTATACTTATCCTTAGCGAGATCTGTTCAACAGCGGAACGCTAAAAACGTTAAGGATTATGATAATTGTTATAACGATTGAATAAATATAACAAATAACGTTTAAAAAACGTACCATAACGCGTGTAATCCCAGAAAAGGTAGCCAGAGGAATGTAGTACACTCACAGTTGCGTTCTTATATGAAATATATGGTGAGCCTATTACAATATATCGTACACATTTCTAGGCTGCAAGCTTCTACTAGAAAATCTAAATTAGAAAAATCCATTATTGCCGAAATATAAACAATAATAAATAACAATGTTATATAGATATATGCATAAAACTAGGATCGTCAGATTCGTCCGCAATCGCTTGGGTCTGCCGCTTTGTCTGTTGTCTAGATATAGAAAATACAATTTATTCTTAAGTAACGTTAACATCAATTTTGAATACAATTTTATAAAACAGCAACAACGAAATTACGTTTTCGCTATTTATGAACTAAGTGTTGATTACGTTAGAAAGTTTGCCTTGTCAACTTCCTGGCGTGGAGTGGCGTGGGTAACGCGATATCGCCAAAGGTTATCGCATCATCACCGATAATCCAGCTGACGCGATATCCGAACCGCCGCCCGTTCACGCTGCAATGATATAACACGCGTCGAACGACGGCTACTGTATTTTGCTCATCAAACGTAATTATAAACAATATCCTGCGACATTACTAGTAGACAACAAAAGCATTATTGGTTTTTTTCTAATTTGAACTCCCGGTAACAGCGTGGAGTCTGAATTTGTGTCCAGTGTGTGGCAATGTACTCGCCCCTTGCTCCACGCGGGAACGTATAACAAATTGTGAATCGTAGGACTGTAATATAATTCTCTGCTTACCTCTTCGATGAAATACAGACTTGATTTTATGTCCTGAAACAATTCACGCACGACCGTCTCATACACAAACTAGGTATAGCCTGTACTTTTGTAACTGGACAGCATATAAACTACGTAATATTCATTTCAAAATACCACGACCCAAAGAAACAATTAGTCCTGCCCATGACGCAGATCTACGTATCTCTTTGAGAGTCCTCACGGCTAAGATCCCCACAAAATCCTTTCGTCGAAGTAGTTAAAGTAAACAATTTATCATTATTGATATTCCTCTATTGGTATAATTATTATTCTCTTCCTTTATACGTCTCCGTAACCCATTAGCTTATCACGTTCAGCCATTATGACGTTCACGGTCTTTATCCAAATTAGTGTGTTTGGGTCTAATTTAAGTCAAAATAAAAAACGCTTCGGAAAAATACAACTGTTTAAAAGAATATTATTTATGTGGCGATTGTTATAGATGTTGCTGTCCTTGTGTGATTATTATTATCAAAAATTGTCGGCAATTACTCATCTATGTCAGCGGTATTTATAGCGCGGAACAGCTGTGGAATTACTGATCGGCATGCCGCGCTCGTCGCGGTCCAATCGGAATGGTCGATGTGTCCGCGTCCGTCCGGAATACGTAACACGCGGTCGTGTGTCCAGTGGCTCTCGCGCTCGTAGTTGGTTCGTCGGTGAATGCTACGTACGTTTCCTTCGACATATTGATGGAATGAATTAAGGTGAATGAAAGGAAATATATTAAACATACATTTTGCTAACCCTAGATGATTTGTTATAATAAAAGGGTTGAATTAACACAACTGACTGGAGTAATAATTAATGACATTCAAAATGACGTTTTATTTTAACATGGGGCACAATACATACAATTAATGAATGTCAAATTTGTATTGATACAAATTATTGCTATCATCGGCTTTATATACGCTACAGACGATGTTATGGTGGTATGCTGATGTTAGATTTAACATAAGTGCTTAAATTAAAAGATGCAGAAGCACACCTATGGAGTTTCTTTCGCCGCTTCGTTTCCATAGCGACACATTTTTCGAGGCGGTGGTAGGTAGCATCATTGTGACGTACAAAAAGTGGTCCAATGAACCAATTTTGAATAAATGACATTTGAATTTGAATTTGACTGTCTTGTTGGTCGAGTGGTTCGCAAGCGCGACTGTCTTAGGTTCGATTTCCGTGTCGGGCTAAGTTGGGTTTTTCAAAATTGAAATTCCCAGATTCCGATCGGAGTCTGGACTTGTGCTTTGCGCAAGACAATAGGCTCACCACGTGTAACCTCATAAGACGTAAAGGTAACAGGGGAAATGTGGGAATGTACTACACTCCCCTGCCACCCCCTCCTGGGAGACAGGCAACATGTTACGTAAACACCACTATTTAATTATATCCGCAACTATTTAGCTCGTTTCTGGCACATGTGTCTTCGTCACTGCGGGAGACCTGGACGTAATGTCACATGTAATAACGAATTGATATGATAAATTAATTTTGCGCACGTCACCGACACAAATGGCCAGATTTTATCAACAAATCGTTCAGTTATATGAGTTCTAGTGAACGCTGTCGTAAATGTCACGCGACCGAAGCTGGCTGCGCTTTTAAATTGAACAATTATAAGCGCTGCCAGTCTGTAACGACTTGGTGGCTCTCTGCCCACCCCGCGAGGCACCTGGCGTGACGGTATGTATGTAATTGCAACTCGGGACAATTGACACGTAGTCACTTATTCCGGGACTAGGTTCACTCGGCGCCGTTGAAGCCAGACAGCGTACGAAACATTCCATTGTGCCCGTTTAAATATAACTATACATAGTCGTTTAAGCTTTAGCAGCCATACGGATTCATAACCAGCACAAATCCAAATGTTTAGTTACATCTCCAAAATAAACTGTCCTCGGGGTCTAGACACTATTCATAAAAAAACCGAAGAACGCTGACTTGCAGAAGCGGTCCTTACGCTGGTCCTGGCGTACACTTATCCTGAACACTGAGCTCTATCATCGTTACACCATTAGCTGGCCTCCGTACCTGTTCCATGTTATCTGAACGGACACAAAAAATCATCTTAGAAATTCCATTTGGTGGTCAATTCGTCCTATCATATGGTTCGGTTTGCGAGGCGTGTTAGCGTAAATTCAACTTTCGTCCAGCGGAATACGATCGCTTTCAGCTTGTTCTACTAAATCGACCATATGATTTCAACTTTCATTCTCTTAGTGTGCGTAGTGTATCGGCCGTTTGAAAACAGTGATTTATAATGTACTTTATATCTTAGGTAATAAAGTTTAATTTCAATTGTTTTTTTGTACTAGATTACTTGGAAACAGGATTGGCTTCCCATATGATTTTTGTATGACATTCCATTTCAGGATTCAGTATATTCTTTGAAGTCTTATCGCCTTGTGTTAAAGTTGATTTTGGCTTGAGGGAAATGATCCAGTTAGGTAAGGCCGGGCGGACAGCCCGCGCCTGCATTCTGAGTAGCCAGTTTATAATTTTAAGAAATTACCAAAATCTCGAAATTATTCTACCTCATTTATTTATCATTTCACGTACGTATATCAAGAATTCGTTTTCGACGGTACATTTTACATTTCTATGAGTATTCTCCTCACTGTGACGTAAGTACTGGCTATGAATATATCAGCTGTTACAATCAACAAGACGTTTCCAAACTCGAGAACATAATAATTACATCTATATCTACATGAAGCAGCGGTTGTTAAAATACGTTGTTTTCAAATCTGAAAAGTGTAGTTGTATATAATACTTTACTAATGCTAAAATTAAAATTAATTAATATTTCTGTCGCAATACTAATACTAAATAACTTATTATTTTTGTCGTCCTGTTACCGTCATGCTAATTGCAATCTAACTTACATGTAATTTCAAGTAAACCAATTGACATTAACAGCTCTATATGTAAAGTAATATTTGGAGCGAATTGGAGTTTCTACGGGGGTTTGTAGACATTTGTGATGACTGGTTGACATTTGCTACTCGCTTCGTGCGAAAAAAAACGAAAGAATATAACTATAAAATGTACAGAAGTATAGAAGTGCAAAGAAGAAGTGCAAAGAAGAAGTGCAAAGAAGAAGTGCAAAGAAGACATGCAAAAATATATTTTACATAATTTAACGAGTCTTTGTCACGACTTTTTACTAAGATGTAATAATATCCTACAACTATTACAAACATTCCACATTTACCAATGTTTCGAGGCAGATCAATTTATTTCGTAAACTAATGAACATACTCAGTTTTAATAATAGTAATTTACAGGAATAGTCCAAAACAACTTGTCTTCTTTGTAAATTTGATGCTACCTAAGTCGAACACAATGTCGGATTGTCTCAAACGATCAGCATACTGAGAAGTAAACAAAAAACCATAATTAAATACACCATAATCTTATTGAATAATCTTTATAGTTTTTCTTTATACTTTATAGTGCGCTTTGTCCCCACATGCACAAGAGCTATTCTTGCTTGAACACAATCATTGTCAAACGCAACGTAGACGCCATCTGTGGCGAAACAAACAAGGTGTTGAAAAAACGCTTTACTATAATAATATTAAGCTCTTTGTAAAAGGATTAGGCTCAAAATAAATGTTTATGACGTATGCGTAGATTGGTGCGATTTGGAAAATGCAAATTAAGGTATGACGTTGTTCATCCTAAATGAACCGACAACAGTGCTTAACATGTTAAGAACGCATACATTATTATTGTGCACTTAATCTTCATCTCGATTGTCCGCGTATATTTGTTATCGTTCAAAAGGAAATTTTAATATTACCACAGACACACGATGAATTTTCATCATCATCATAAGTTTGCATTAGTCCAGTACCGGAAATAGATTTCTCCTACTGATTGCAATCTCTTTTGCCCTTGCCTTAAATACTTACACCCCTCTAGGATTCTATCTGTGAGAAAGTTTACGTTAATTAGGTACAGATACGATTTAGCCAACGTGCAGTTGGCCTACATTATGCAGAAAAAATATTCTACAAATTGTTAATTTGGAGTAATGTTCAATTTCATTTTCAATTTGTGGAATAACATTAACTAGAAGTTGGTTAAAAATTAGAGCTGTCACCGTAATTACATTTTGGTAATTAATATATAATATATAATATATAATATATAATATTAATATATATAACTGTTCATATGATACATATCTGCTATAAATTTACTAGATTATGATCTATTAATTTAGTAACACTATTTAAACATCATTAAAGGCTTTCACTGTTCTACGAAAATCATCGCCTTAAGTCCAAACAAGACTTATGTTATTTTCCGTTGCATGGTTTTTCATTTTAAATAAAAAATAATCTTTATGTCGATTCTTTTTCTAAAATCGGCCAATATAGATTTCTGAGCTAAACATAGCCTAAACATATTGTACATAGCCAAATACACGTACTCTTAAATTGAACATAATATGGAATTTCGAAGTAGAAAATCGCAATGCTTAGAATGTTTAGGTGCGTGTATTTCATTTATTCACCTATGTGTCCAAATGATTAATGCTAATGGTCTGTAAATGTAAATATTATAACAAGTGTAACACAGATTCTAGGCTCACGTGTTGCCTTATAATGATAAACAAAAATAACATGTTCTTGACGTTTTTATAATCAAAGCCATGGTTGAATGACAGGACTTTATAATTTATGTTCCACACAGAAAATACAGACTTTAAATTTTTAAGATGTAATAGTTTCTTCTAATATATAATTAATGTTAAAAAAGGTTCCATTCATTTTTAACCATAAAATGAATTATAACCTACAAAATATTTCAAAATATTAAATACCATGAGTTAATATCATATGAAATCTAAAAGTTATTTTATACAAAACAGTTCTATTGTTATATTAAAAACAAATTTACAAAAAACTTGTGATTAATTAAAGTTTCACTTTTTCTAAGCTATTTAAATGATATGTATATTTAATAACATAAAATTTTACTAAATTAGTAGAATATTTCCTACGCTTGCAACCCTAAAATGCACCCTGCCTTCCAACTGACGGGGGACACAGGATATCGGGGAAACTATCATTCACAAACTCAGTCGCTGTCTCGCTTCCGACTAGGGAAGTTGGTTAAAAACGGGCAGGGAATTTATAAATAAATAAAACTTTCTATCAGTTGTGTGAAACAGACAATAAAATGGACATGTTTTTAGTAATTGTGTTATAAACTTAGGAAAATCGGTGTTTTGGGTCAATATGTGGTCTGAAAGCGGCAAAGATTGTGAATCCAACTGCCAGTGCTCCGGGTGAGTTTATTTTTCTTTTATTCCGGGAATATACTAAATATATTCTTATACAAGTGTTTATAAAAATTAATTTATACGGTACACGATTTTCAAAGTTACCTATTAGGTTACAAAGAACTACCTAAATTAAACTACTTGTTTTGTCATAATCAAATTACAAAAAATACATAGGTAATAATGAATTCATGATCATCGATATTAATTATAATTAATGACTTAACAAGATTTAAAGTAACTTCTGAATGTGAATATATGAGATCAATCCGTTACTGATTTACGCCCAAACATTTACAAATTCTGTTAAATATCTCATGAAATATTCTTGAATTATTCATAACAATCCCTCCTTAATCTGAACGAACATGGCTCTTTTACAACGAATCATTTAAAAAGTCACCGTTGATACGTGACGTCACACTTTTTTCTCTTATATCAGAACTAATTCTTATGATGGGGTAACAGGTCATTCAAGGATAGGCATCCTTGAATGCCCTGTAACCCATCATAGCTGGACATAGGCATGTCCAGCTGTGGACTGAGACAGGCTGATGGTGATAACAACGAATTTCGTCTTGTGACACAAATCATAGCCGCGTGTGGTTATTTGTGTGAACCTACTTCGTCGTACACTATCCAAATAAGATAAATAACAATATATTTTAATATATGACCCACATAATGATTTGTCCACCCGAGAACGACAGATTTTGGCAGTTTTTCAACACATCTCTTCGGTTCAACTGCACGTACATTTGCTACCCTTATCGATCATATCTTAACAAGAAAGTTGAAAATTACACGTACCTAATATGTAAATTCAGTCGTAATTCGCAAAAAAAGTACGTGGAATCAAATTAAAACTAACTACGGTAATATTTCTAATTTCTGTCAAAAATTTCACGACACTTCCTAATATTTAATTTTCATTACAATTTAGAAGGTCAATTTATTCAGAGAATTGTTTTAACGCATTTGGGACGAGTAAAATAATAATAATAACGTTCTTAATCGCATGGAACAGCAACATATTTCATGTATGCAGCTTCGTTACACATTCTTGAGGAGGATGAGGACAGCGGAGTGTGTAATCCTGGTAATAATAATGACTTTAGCAAAAAACCTTTTTATTGCGCGTTACGTCATAAAGTTGGCAACCTTGAATAGTTCCAAGTGGAATAATAAGTGTATTCACCTGAGTCTGGTTTTATTATCTATGGTCTATACAGATTACATACAAAAATATGCTACGCCGCTAAATCTATAGTACGGTGGGGAACAATTCTGCCATTCTCAATTTTGGGAAGAATGTATTTTGTATTAGATGTTTTTTTTATATTTACTACACTTCATAATCTTGTAACCTATGTCTGGTAGTTGTATATGTATGTGAAATTTAAAAATCATTAAAGCGTGATTATACACTTTCCTCGAAATTAATTTGTGCACTCGCAAAGAATTATTTAAATATTTTTTTTTAATCTACCATTCACGCAGTCGGCGCCGTGACTGGATTAGATCCATAATCATATTACACATGTGCTTATGACAGATAAGACTCGTTCGCCCAACGATTCATACGGCCGAATGTCGCACGAATTATTAAATAATAATATCTTGGGACAGCGCACACGCGGTATACGATCCCAAAACTACGTACCGCCTTTGCTGTGCTAACTGAGCAGCTTATAAACTACATATGTAATTTTTTTATATACATATATAGTATAGATAACTATATGAACACATACAGAACAGATACTAAATCGTAGCTTAAAGTAAGTGACAATACAATGAAGACTATATATAACAAGATGAAGTTGGAATTGACCATTTTATGGCTGACATGATATCAGTCTGGGGCCAACAAATGATTGATGGAATACGTCGCCATGGTGGTTTACCGTCATTTATATACACGCGACACTGCTTAACCCTCTGCTTTGGGTTTTGTGCGTCCATGGGATCCTTTTTGGAGTCGTAGTCAAAGTGGAATTACACAGACTTACGACAAGAAACATTTATAGCGAATCCAATTATTATAACACGGACCCTAGAACTCGCATAAAAATTTAGAATCGTTTGGAACAAGTCCATCCCATTTGTAATTTTCTATGGGCTTTTATTAACTTCATTGCTATTTTTGAGATACGAAGACACTTTTCTCCGGCTGCTAGATGACTTCTGATCTACCTTCATCCTGAAATCTCGTCCTTTTTCTCAGTCCGCTAGTAATGTTAGAAGTAGACAACGTGGGCTATCGTCTCAGCGCGCGAGAAAGAAGTTACCGCGTGCATGAACATTCGTTGAATGAAAGTGAAAATGACCGTTGGTGTTCGAATCTTAAATCGTTGCTAACAACTAGAGTCCTTTTTCATTTTTTTTATTTCTTTTATTTTCTTACAAGGTTCATAACAGATTATAAGTATGTATATAATAATACCTAACTTAAGATCAAATTTGTTTATATAGTCCATGTATTACATAAATATACATACGTTCAAAGAAATGAAAATGCCTTTTTGGTACAGACATGGTATTTTTTTATATAAAATAACTTCAAAAGAACATTCCAAGTTCTTATCAATGAAAAGAACGTTATGACTACGAGTTGAGAGCACGTAGCTATGTTTGTGTGTCCGTCTTGCTCGTTTCAACGCTGTGCGACAAGGATAGTTGACCAGTCGGCGGGAAACGAAGCAGTGATGTCAGCATCTATAATGATTTTGTGCACGTTTTGAAGATTTGTCTGTCTTTTTTATGGGACTGTTTAAAAATTTAAGTTGAATATATCCTGCCAACGTTGAAAGCTCCTTTATAATGAAATGCGAAATGTTGCCGGGGCAAAAAAGGTTAAAAAAATCAGATAATTAGAGACGATAACGTTATTTTTGTGACGTAATAATTTCAAAAACAACTTAAGTGCTAATTGCATCCTGTTAATATTACATGAGACGAAAGTTTTACCTAAGATCAAACAAATGGGTCCTTTTGGGACGAAGCTGGATGCCTAATGACCTAATTTACAGACTTATTAAGTCGTTCTAATAGTAATAACAAACCTAACGTGCATTACGTCAATACTAATTGTTTTTTTCTTATAAGAGTTATTACATTATCAACCATTCACACCATTTTCGTTAAAAGCCCGAGTAATGCTTCTGACATTATTTAATATATTTTATCTTATTCCGTTAATACTTAGGATTAAGAAACTGTTCATTAATATGTAAAATAAAAAGTTTACATTTGACAAATACCTAACTGCAGTTCTTACTTTCCCTAAAAAACGGTTGCAAAATCAAAACTAGCAACACTCGCTAACGGAATCGGATAACATTTTATGAATGAAATAATTTGCAACTCTATACCATAGATTAATAATTCTAGCGACATTTGAAACTAGATCTTATTGCATAAATCGTGTGGTTTATATTTCCTTGTGTTTATTATATTTAATTTTAATGTATTCATCTAGTAGGTATTAGAAAACTATATTTATGGCGTTAACTTTAATGATTAATTTAGCTAGATTTATAATATTTTAATCCCTCCAGGAATTAGCATACTATTTATGTAATTTGAAGTATAAAATAATGGTGTACCTACCAGTTTTAGCGTCAGCCAAGAATCATTGATCCAACTCTACTTTGTTCTTGCGGACTTCGGACGACATCAGTGGATTGAAAAATCTTGACGTCTATGTCAAGGCGTGATGTTACGTTTACGTTGTTACGTAAAGCATGAGTTTTATTGTCATTGGCACACTGACATTGAAAGTTGAGGACAACTCAAGTTCATGCTAGTCGGTAGGTACATGTTCATGAAAACAAGAAAATGATGTTGAGTACTAATTTGTTTAGTCCATTAATGTGTCATAAAGATTTTGTTCAATCAGTTTATAGGTAGATTAGTCGCGTGTATAATTTGAGTTTTTGGACTCGTGTCAATCTTGTTTTCGTACTGCCGTTAAACTGATATAGTGTTAATGTAGTTATGGAGTATTTTTCTGAAAAATTTGTAGATGTAGCCATGTCACTTCATCCAGCGCTAAGAATATCTAGTTTTTTTTGTTTTTTATTAAATGTAAGTTCAATAGTTTGATTTAGCATTTAAAACAATTTGGCGCGAATTTTAAATTTTGAATAATGGTGTACAATTAATTTATATTTTTGTTCTTGTTAACTGGCTAGTAGTTTTTTGTCTCTGTTATCAGTGGTTCATTCTATATAATCAGATGGCCTGTATTTGAGTTCGCTATCGCTTCTACGAACAAACATTATGGTTATAAAAACAGCATCATTGTTGCTTTATGAAAAATAATGACAGTTAAAATGACATTTCGACATTTTAATCGTCGATATGTAGGTCAATATGATAACAAACGAATGCGACATACTGCCGGGTATATTCAATTACTTTTAATTGATATATGGGTCAAATTGTGTTTTAATTAGTTTATTGACTCGCGCATTTACGTTTTATATTCACACTTATTTTAATCATACTAAGTACGATAGGAATTACAGTTAAATAGTTACATAGTGATGGCTTGATGGTCGATTGGTAATGATTCGGACTGCTTATGGGTCCTACTAACACCTAAGATTTTTATTTGTGATGAGCACGGATGGAATGGTGTATTTGGGTGTAATATTATCTATTTAAGTACCTATGTGTTCGTTTATACGTTATTTATGAGCTGACTTGTTGCCGTAGCACAGACTGCTGTTTTTAGGATTACATGGTTGAGTGTGTGATGTGAATGTGAAGACATTATTATTTCCTATATCGAGAGTTGTATTGTATCACTAATCCCAGTCTCCCACTCGGGCCACGGGGAGTATAACGCGGTGGTGGCGGAGCACACCATAATGCACAAAAAGAAATACACTTCAAAGACAATACTATAAAAAAAGATCATAGACAATGGTATCACTGCGGTTGTCTATGGTCGTCTCACAATGGACCCCTATCGCTTAACCTCAAAACTAATGTCATTAAAAATGTATTATGCCGGTGTCCTGTTATAATATATTGACGATACTTCGTTATTATGCTATTGTTTCTCTCCACAGTGTTCATTCGGCTTTAAGGTCAGTATTTCTATGTAGGTATAGTATTATGTTTATGTCATTATACTCATCATATTTGTTAAATTAACGTAAAGCGTGGGAGTCTATTTACCCCTTCTCTGCTTACCTCTTCAGGAATTACAGGCGTGATCTTACTATTTCATATCAAACTCTAAAAGAATTTGTAAGATACAGAAGACCGTACGGTATTTGTTCCTTTTTTAGCGCGAAGTAAGTAAAGGCTGAGAGTGAGTTGTAATAAATAGATGCCGTATAAAGCGATTGTACAGTTGTCAAATATTTCGAAGATGCACGTTAAACGTTCACGTTATGCAAACGACGCCATATGCGTCGCTCCCGTTGTTAACGCACGTTGGTTTACGTTAACGGTGCGTCACGGTGCGCGCGCCGGGGCCGCGGCACGAGCGGCAGCGTGGGCGCGTGCGCGGTTGGTTCCATCCATAGACAGTACAAGTGTGCATAGATAAGTTTTTTTTTTCTTTGATGTATTTGGGTATATGCTTCGGTATTTACAGTTCTTAAGTCGAGTTTAGAGTGGTAAATAATAATAAATATTTATTACATTGGCAAAATGAAATAATAATGGCAAATAATGACAATTTATCACAGTTTGAATTTTATTGATTGCATTTTACAAATGAAAAAATATTGAAGTAGGCATGTGTAAAATCTATTACTCCTAAAATATTTTAGCTGTTTGTCCGTGTTCCTAATTGTAAGGAACAAATACAATATTTAAAATAAACAATCTGAAATACGATCACATGAGCTTTATAAATGTACTGAACGAAATTGTTACTGCATATTTAGTTTTTTTTTGTTTCCCGCCAATTCCCATGTCATGCGCCATGTTGTATTTATAAGAACGATACGGTCACGGCACATTGCATATTACGCGTTGACCTTTGAGATTTTATTCCGTTAAATCGTTATTAACGTACACAGAGCCTGTGGAACGTAGCTACGTTAAACGTTAACATTGTTAAGACTTATTTGAGCTTACATATATTCATTCCGACGATAATACGATACATTGCGTGGTTTATAAGTATACCATACATACATACATATCTTCACGCCAGGTCCCTTGCTGGGAAGACAGAGAGCACAGAGTGCCAAATATCTCTATTCTTACACACCTGTCGTGCTTCGTCCACATTCATCACTCTCTTCATACATGTATGTCGGTTTCGGACACTTCTAACGTCCCCATCACATAAAACCTTATTCATTTGGTCAAGATAGGTGAGTGTTGGTGTCCCCCGGCACCTGCGTCCATCGACACTCGCATTGTATATCTGTTTCGTCATTCTTTCCTCAGCCATTATCTCAACATGTCCGATGGTTCGGAGAATGGCTTCGTATAAGTATGCCGGATATGGAAATTTTGAATTTATAACATATTCGTGCTCATCAGACAATTATCAAATTATCAGCCCCGATAAGGAATCGAACCCATAACCATCAGCTCAGAAGTTAGGATCAACTGATTAAATAACAAATTCAACAATATAAGAACCGATCAGTCTCCTTGGGTATCATAATTTAATTCCTTATTAAAATCCACAAAAGTCTCAACCCAGCACCCACAACACTGATTGTAAAACGAGTGTGGGAACAAGATATTTCAGAAATACATAGAGATGTATATGTGTACATATCGATATCCATAAAAAGACGTCGACATCGCGTTAATATCGACATTAAACATGCGGTTGCAGTAGCCGATTGTATACGCTTCGATGTACACTGTCCACCCTCGCACAAAGGGCGCACACAGCGCGGCGCACGTGTTTCGCTTCAAAACGGAACATCTTTGGGGTTATGCCTCTTCAGAGTTAGGTTTATACGTTATTTTAACAACGAATATAATATTTATACGATTTATTTCTAATACTTTAATACTTATATTAAATGCAAGGTTTAATTTACCCTAATACAAATGTTCAATTAAATGTTTATACATTGTTTTTACAACGTATACATTCAAGAGTTTAATAGCAGTGGAATCGAATTAACCATTTTTTTATTTCATCATGAGATCCATACTTATCATTATCATCAGCGTTTGGAGGTCCAGTCGGCGCCACTCCTGGCCCTGAGCCTTCCGAATCCAGCATTACCCCGCTGACTTCTTTAGATCCATACTCAGTTATTATTAATAGGCAAGTTACTGTTGGGTTTCGACGCCATTGCTGAATCTATTTTGTTGAATATTTGTATGGAGACAGGTTTAAATGTAGAAAAGTTCACAAATTATTTGTATAACTTTTTTAAGTGTAATAAGATATGAAATAGTGTTCGGTAATTATTCAATTAAGGAATAAGTAATAGTTGAAAATTTTCCATTTTTAAAAAAACACCATAAATAAAAAATATGTCTATGTAGTACCTAACCTTTTTAAAATATTTAACAATATAACCTGTAAATAATTCAACTTGAGATTAAAATAAAAAAAATCTCACAGGCAGGAAATCCATTGACATAATCCTCCGTACCATAAACAATAGAGCCAAATATCTAGCGCATTCAACCCCTCATCTGCGGCGTGGATCGATACAGTTCATTCAACCTAACAGATGCAGGGTCACGTCGAGGGGTGTAATCACTGATATGTGACGGCCAGTTGGTGGTAACTGTTAGCGGCTCTAGAAAACGCCCGGGAAAATTAGTTCTCATTTCAAATTCAATTACCATAGACTAGATCTTTTTTTTATTTCATTGTGGCGAAGTGAATGAATTTTTTTCATTTTTGTTTTCGTCGGTTATATTTTTTTAAGCAATACTTAAATAAATAACTATAAATGTTTTTGTACTTATATAATGTTTAGCTTATCAATAATTTAATTAATACATTTGTCTATATATCCCATCATTTACTTTTTTTTTTAATTTACGATGTTGGATTTGCAAAAAAAATCTTTTATACCTTACATCTTTATACCATAAAAGTTAAAATATAACGTTAGTAAAATTGTTAAACGGATATAGTGTTTAACTGTTTTTGTTAGTCAGTTTAATGCCCATTTATGGTGGGGAATATGGGAGAACCAATTTCATTATCATAAGTGCCATAAAGTATTTATGTGAAGAAACTTCACAGGCGTAAGACCACTCTTACGATTTTCACAGCGTCATTTCTTATCAACAAATGCAATGGTTCAAAAATTATATAACATTTACATGTGAATAATTAAAACTACGAACTATCGACACCTTGATCTATTAATCCCTCAATTTGTTACGCACGAAAACTGACGAATTGGAAAAGGCGAGCTCAAGATGGAGGCGAATTTTTCTCGATTGTAGAAATGACAAAAATCCACAGAAGGTCGTACCGGCGAATATATGTGGCCCAATTAATAATTTTGATTGGCCTTAATGATTAATGTCTTATTATTTTTTTAATGACCTTAATTTCCGTTTCGAATTAAAAAAAAAAACGAATTGTCAATTTACCTTCAGTTGTTTAGATAAGCCATTTTCTTTCCCACCCATTTTAATGTATTTCGTCGACATATCGGCTATATACAATCAGACAGAATGATTTTCCATCCGATGTTTCGTCTCTTTCTCTCTTAAAGATATGAGTATTTTCGGAATGCATTTCATTACTTTTTACTAAGCTCCATACTAACATAACTCGCCCTACAAGGCCATAGATTGCGCCGATCCCCTTGTAGGTTTTTGCACCCTATTAACTAAGTACGGGATAAAAATGTACTAGGAATAAATAAATGATAAACTCTTACCATTTTAGGGTTGTAGGAAGTTGTTGGAACTGTTGGGAGAGAATGCACGGGTTTATTTTTTCACAATACAGATAGGGAACGGGACGGTAGGAGACTCGTGGTGCTCTAGCTGGCATAGCTCTGGCTCTAGCTCTATCTAGATGGCAGTGACGTGACGTGACGTGAATTCAGTCAGTATTTCAGTGGTATCTGGTAAAATGAAGGCTGACAGAATTATAAAACATTGTATACTCTTGAAACGAAATAAAAAGCAAAAAAAACATGGCGGATGTTATAAATTACAATATATTGAATTTCGAACTTTGGCCTAGAAGTGATGATGAAGTGATGATGATGAAACGATGAAAGGATTAATCGCAATGTCCAGGGCGCGCCGGGCAGTGTATGTTCCTACTGAATCAGACATAGCCGGCATTCGAGGAGGCTCCTTTCATGCAACCCCCCCCCCCCCCCCCCCCCCCCCCCCCCCTCTCCACTACCCACCCCAACATCCAAATATATTAAATTATTACTC
>DWFO01000794.1:0-18263 GCA_018246595.1 Mimoniades nurscia nurscia
TAACTGGTGAAACGTGGGAGTGTTCTACATTCCTCTGCCTACCTCTTCGGGGATTACAGGCGTGAAGTTACTTTTTTATTTATTTTTTATATTTTATCGTGTTGATTTTCATAATTCAATGTCATAAAATTATGGCGTCAATCGGTAAAAAGTTTTAGTTTGGACCCACTCTTATGACAACAAGCGTGGCCATACATATGTATGCACGTTCAGAAATAGCCAAGTTTCTAGAGCAACAGCCATTTAGACACTTGTAAATAGAGTGCTATTTGTCATAATTGAGTGTCATTAAATCATAGAGTCAACAGTATAAATAGAATACCTCAAATAACGGTGTAATGATACGTTCACACCTTTTTTGTACCGACTGGCACACACTTAGCCATTGTAGCACGAGAAACAAAACGTAATTTTAACAGTAATATTGACTTCTAGTCGGAGAGACGGCGGTCTTTATGCGTTGAGGTAATGAAAATACGAGTATACGACAGAACGACGTATTGTGTGATATCGATTTTCTGTTTATTCAGCAATCGGATTTTACTATTAGACGTTTCACGAGAGGATCTGGAATATGTTCCCGTAAAAACATACATGTGAAAATTACGCCAGTAGGTACATATCCAATCAAACTTAATTTAGTTTTAGAACTATCAATTATTTGATGATGGATTTGTGGTGAATAAATTAGGCTATAGTATTTGTTTTACGTGAATATGGTACATAAGCATATGGTAATTCGCAACGAAAAGTAAAATTAATTATATTCTAAACATATTTTTTGTGTTTATAACAACGATTCTTCAGTGCTGCTCATTGTCTAGTGTAGCAAGTCGGAAATATTTTTTTGTATTTAAAATGGGCTTATAATTGAATGTCGACTTTTCGGTTACATTAGATAAACCTATCAATCATAGACTGATCGGTCACCTATACATGTTTTAAGAATTAAGTGAGACTATTACATCTTAAATAATTCTATTTATAATCGCCTTAACTTAATTTCTTCTTTCTTCTTTATTTCTGAACTTTTCATTTCTGTTTGTGTTGCTTTTCACCCCTGTGCTCGCTACCCTATATAGCCTGTCTTCTTATTTGTGTTTCGTGTCTCTTTTACATTATTACACATCCTATCGTCTTTTTTTCTTAATTGTAATAATGCTTGCCTGAATCGCTACTGGAGCTATAAGACCGTATATTGGACGTTACTGCATTTTTTGTAATTATTATTGCTGTGTTCTAATGTGCAAGAAAGTATATTGTATAGTACGTCGAAATCTCAACACGCGCTCGTACTAAACGCTTTGAAGCGTTTTTGTTAGGCGCTAATTAACTAGATGTCAGTGCGCTAACGGAGATGCCGCATTGGGAAACTTATTACGATTGTGCTTCAGACTGTTCCACATAGACGTTTCGGATTCAAATCTGTTGATCAGTATCTAAGTTTTTGTATAATATAAATGAGGTCTCTGCGAAATGACGCTTGGAAAAGTTATGTGTATTAAAGTAAAGATATTCAATGCCTGGTTGCCTGGAGGTTGCCTAGAAGAAATCGCTCCGATAGCGATAAGGCCGCCTTTTGTATACTTAAATGTTGAATACTATTATGTTTGTATATACATACATATGTATAATTTCCTATTGGTGTACAAATAAAGAGAATAAATAATTAAATGTGAATGCCGATGGTTGAATGTGGCGTGGGAGACCAAGACTCACCTGTCTTAATAAAGTGTCAGTATGTCAGACATTGGCTAATGGGGAGTCAAAACTATTTTGTTTTCTCTTTGTTTCATTGTCGCTCTTTGAAATTCTGTGCTCTCTGCATGCAAAGTAAGATATCTGGTGTTACTATGTAATAATGATCATAATACATAATATATTAATGTCATTTTGCTATAAACATATGCTATCAGATATTTTTTAAAGAGTACATAATCATCAATAATTTTATCGTTCCTCTGTTGGACGAGAGATTCCTTTCGGAATGAGAAGGGTTTGGGATGTAGTTTGTTAAGTTGACTAAGTGTGGATTGACAGTTCTTTCACGCCTGAAAGAACATTATGGAAGACTCTATAAGGTGTACGGGACTTCTCATAATATTTTAAAGGATACGTTTTTGTATAAATAAAATAAGAAAATAGTTTTTTGTTTGTTAGCATTTATGTTATCTCATGCTAATCTTATCAGCTCCAGTTATCACCGAATGGCGAACAGATGACTCTTTATCATATGTTGACTCGTATGTAGTTTGAATTGTGTGCAAATCATATTTCTACACACTCACGTGGTTTCCTCTTTACTACCAATTGTTTGTGTTACCATTAGTTGGTTTCTTGTGGATTTTACACAATATTTGAAACATATCTTTAATTTCAAAATGTGACGGTCAATATCACATCCATTATAATCATGCGGTGTTTAACTGATAGTGATAACTGCGTCGTTAGTCGAGTTGCTGCAAACGCGATTGCTGATCGAGGGATCCCGGGTTCAAACCTGGGGTCGGATATCATTAGATTCTTCTAACTCAGATTTTATAGTTAAAATTTCTAGTACTCTCTCGAGGTCTCCTGTTCGAGGTCTGGAACGTGGGATAAACGTGGGAGTGTACTACTCTCCTTTGTCTATCTCTTCACGGACTCCAGTCGTGATTTTACGTGTTTTTTGTTACCTTTTTGCACGTATAAATACGATTTCTAAAGCCGTTGAAAGTTACTATAGAAGCAAAACGCACATGTGTTTAGATGAAATCTATTACTGGACATTATGCCTGTATTTCTTGGTCTGGCTGTCCATTCCTGCTTCTATTTGGTTTGTGCTGCGTTGTATAAAACCAAGTGATTGTAAAAATAAACATCGTTTAGATTCGCGGAAACTGTTCACACGGTATCAAAGTGCATTGAGTGGAACGTGAAACTGCTGGTCTGTAGCGAACCGAACGGCCACCGCCGCGGCCTTTGTGCGAATCCCGGATACCATCGCTTACAGTCAGCGCAGATCTGACGTCTAGTAGAAATGGCGGTGATGCTGCGTAGGCATGCCTGTGATCCGAGTATAATATTAATCTTAAATACAAAAATAAGTTCAGAAGATGACGAAAATGCAAGGTTTTTATTGAGGTCACTATTATAAATTTCAATCTTTTTTCAATCAATAACCTCAATAGTTTTCTTACAGAGTAATTTTAATTAAGCAACTGAAGCACGAATGTTACCATGTTCAATATTAGCCGTACAAAGGCAGCAGTTACTATATTCAATGTTTCCCAGACATTTCTCTATTTATTAGTTGTTTGGCTCCAATCGGCTTCCATATTTAAAATAAAATAGGACCCCGGACATGTCTATCTCTCATTACTTCTATGACTACAACAGTATGAAATTAAAATGCGCCGGCGGTTTATGCTTTCACGGAATTGAATTGGACGCGAGCGTGGGCGGCCCACAAAGCCAAGCCCTGTTACGAATTACGGTCACCCAACCATTAGCGAATGATGTCAACAGTTTAATTTACCCTAGTGTAGAGTTGTGCCTAAAGCAGACGTTGTATGAGTTTTTTTGTACTTAGCTACAATAAAACCTTTTCCTCGTTTTTTTCACGTTCAGCGCTCCACTACATGTGTTTCAGCTACGGCTTGATAATATTTCACTTGTAAAGTCCAATACCTCAGACAACATGTCCAGAATAAACCCAACAGTTGTTAATAAGGCTTTGGAAATTTTACCCGCGATTGTTTAATTACCGTTTTCATACAAATTCGAGTGGGTAAAAATTACAAAGTAAGTTACAAGAGGTTGTCTACACAAAGTAATAACACTATATTAGTATATTAATAAATAATGATACATCTTTGTAACCCGTTAGAAGCATTTTGTGCTTATGCAGGAGTGACTGCCACGTTGGTTAAGATTTTGCAAACGCGATGCTGAGGGAGATGACTACCTACTGTAGGGACTTTCTAAATTGAAAATTATAGTAGTAGCTCAGGGCCTAGATTTTTGCAAAAAAGCAGTGATAGCCTAATGGCTTGAAATTCGACTTCACTCCGGGAGACCGGGTTCAAATACTAGCGCGCGCGCACCTCTTAAATATTTGCGTTTTAAGTTTAAATATCACTCGCTATAACCGTGAAGGAAAACATCCTGAAGAAACTTGCACATCTTAGAGTTCATGAAAAAAAATTGTTCTCTAAGGCGTGTGAAGTCTGCCAACTCACACTTGGCCAGCGTGGTAGACTAAGGCCTTAACCCTCCCATTCTGAGAGAAGACCCATGTTCCATTCCATTCATGTTCCAAAAGTATTTTTGCCCGATGTGTGGCAATAGGCTCATACACTATTCCAATCCAAAAAATGAAACAAAATGAAATATTTGTCGTTTACGTTGGTACAGTCTGTGTCAAACACGCACTGATCGGACAGTAGCATAGAAGTGAGATTTGTATATGGAGTATTGTATGAATACCTTTGCGATGGAGACCTGAGTATTGTTCAAATAAGAAATCTAATGAACTACGTTCAAATTTCGGCCACTTCTGGACCGCTAGTACCTAATGATAATTGTAAAAGAGTCGTCGGTCTCGGCAAACAAGCGCGGCTTATATCAGCATAACACGGTCTAAATTACTTCTAGGATAAAATTATTATCGAAAATTTAAAATAAAAACAAATCACGTAATCCCGATCTGTCTGTCCGTATTAATACATATATCCAGCGCCAGGCAAACTACCTTCGAATATTGTTTAAAACATTTCGTGAATATTTTTCGGTTTCAATAATATCACATTTCGGCTACTGCTTTTAAACGAAATTTTATGAGAGGCCAGGAGCGATTGATATTTTATTATTATCTAAATAATGCATAAATTTTAATATTCTCAGATATGGATATTGGCGGTTTTCAAATTTGGTGAAACGAGAAATGCTGGGAATATTTACAAAATGGTTCCGCAAATTGAAATATAAAATGTCATGTTCGAGGAACGTTTCTTGATTTTAAGTCCGCTGCAGAATTTAAAGGTGAGCACTGCATTCGATAACCTCTTTCACTAGAGTTTACTTTTCCATGTTTTCTACGCTCACAGAAATGGGTGTGACCAATAATATGTGCGTGTTTATTTAATGTGGATTTTGTATCTGCTTTATATTTTACCGGCATTTGAGGCTGTTCTAGCTAGCCGTATTTAAAACGTAATGTACATAGGGCCTCCTACGCAATCATTACCACCGACCGAACTCGAAGGCGGGCTGATACAACGCTATAAAAGCACGGGTTGATGGGTGCGCTTGTTGAACGCGAGGTGACTGCGGGTTGTACGCGAGACGGGCGCGACATAAACTTAGAAGTAAAAAATATGAGAAGTAATGTTGAGTCATATATAAAACTTAACTTATACTTAGAGTTTAGTGAGGCAATGAAAGCGCGAGCGCGATTCAAGCGTGCGACATTACACGTCTCAGTATCTACTGAGACGAGTAATGTCGCACGTCTGTTAAAGACAATAAAGGCATCTGCCTTTATTGTCTTTAACAGAATGGAAAAACAAAACTTCAAGTGACAATATGATCTAATTTTAAAACATTTGAATTCTTTATTCTACTGAAATGCGTTGAATTCTAGACGTAATGTGTGTGATCGCATCATTTATCATTACAAATCAATCAAGCACTCTGGTGGAAGGTTGAAGTTAGTTTCAAAAACTTTTCTTCTTGTACCTGATGATATTTTAAAAGTAAGATACAGTAAGTTTTGAACACCAGATTATGATCATTAATCGTTTCATTCATTATATTCTTAAAAGTTTGTTTACTGATTCGCTTCCGAAGTGCACAGATACCCACGAACAGCTCTTAGAAATTATCATGGAGAAACTTTAGTAAACTTAGAATACATTTCGTCAATTATAACTGAAGTTTGAATTGAGTAAAATAAATGCGTGATCAGATACATTAGCTCGTGTGACTCAAGTGCCTTTGATGAAATGTATATTCCGCAAAGGTGTGACTCAAATTCTCAGTTAATAGCGCGTACCGTCCAAGCCAATCGGAACGGGCCGATCCTGTTTCGCACTTGAGACGTCTTGGGTGTTGAGTTACTGAGATCGGAGGTGACCTCGGACTGAAGTCACATCTAGCATCAACGAAGTTAATGGACCGAGTCAAAGCTTATGGCAAACATTACGCCTAAATGCGATGTTATAGTGAGACATGCATTTTGTGAATCTTGAAAACGAGAGTGAGCGATAACTATTAAAGCGTTCCTATTTATTGCTTCGGATGGTTTATTATTTTAAACGATTGTGCTTCCCTGCAAACCTTCTCCGGTTGCTCATCACATTACATTACGCCGGAGACCAAAAGTGACTTTTACATCGACATTAAATGTCATTTTAATGTCCCCGTCCGGACGTTTTTTACATTGAAACGTTCATCATTTACCACGCTGCATTATGACAATGTACAAATTATACCAGTTTTTACTCTAATCCGAAGAATCTTTTTTATGACATATCGGACTCTAATGGAACCAACATAGAATTATTTATTTTGTGGAATGTACTTTATTAGTCGACATAATTATGTGAAACTACGGATTCCAATAAGAGCTGATAAAGACAATGGTAAAGAAGGAGAGCAAAGTCCGTGAAGTTTGCAATGGGAAATTAAAATTTCGAAGAAAGCCGGGAACGAAAAGTCTAGAACGAAGAAAAATGAGATTGGTTTATAAATGATTAGATTTGTCAGGAAGATGTTGATTACTACTGGATTTAAAAGTAATTATAAAATTTAACTGAACAACATTTAAAAACAATCCGTAATTGTAATACGTGCGCGTTTTCCGAATTAGGAGCAAGAATACAGGGCATGCTCCACAACGAACAGCGTAAACTTTTGTCATAATTATTCTACTAGTATTAGGCCTAAAACGACGCAGGGCATCAACGAGTCACTTTACGTGGCTAGTTATGCCGTATGAATTATGGCGGTCATTAGCTTCTACAGGGCCTTGAAGCGAATTAACTAGTCAGAAGTTAAGCCAAGTAGGCTCGGTCGGCTGGTAAGTGGGGTTTCGGATTGTGAACTCGCTGTGGGAATAGGTGCTTTCGCAATGAATCCGTTGAATGCGAATACTATTGAAGATCGGACGATAAAAAATACTTTCGCGGCATTGTAAGGTTGTTCAGTTTCTCTATTACAAATGAATTTATATAATAACAAGTTTTCTCTGATTGTTTTCATACTAACTTTGGTAATTTGCGTCGAAATCCACCCCCCGATTATATTATGGTTAGATGTATTCAGTCCGGAGCAAACAAAACGCTGAAATGATTGCGCATAAAGTTCTTATACTGATATTACAGTTGTGTGTGCTTATTACTGTGGTGTCGCTGAGAACCTTCATTTATGCCGTGCCTAATGAAATTCGAGAAATGCTACGTGCGGATCGCGCATTTCTGCGACGACAATTTGTTTATATTTTTTTTTTTTTTGTTATAAAATCGCATCGCGTGTTTCCCAATGTGGGTGGAATTTGCGAAAATTCGTATCTGCCGTTTCGGTCATGTGGACAGGAGCGGAGGCGGAAAGATCTGTTGTCCTGTTTCAGGAGCATCGATTGACGTTCTCGGTGCCGATTACCCGAAAATCACCCTTGTCTCTCACTGATTAGGGTTTCGATTCGCCGTCGGGGGTGTGGAGTTAGGTCGTGAGGGTTCTGTGCGGTGCGGGCTACACGCGGCCGGCCGGCAGCCGCAGTACCGCGCCGCTCGCCGGCTCCACCGCCCGCGTTACCGCGAATCCCGCCCGCCACATCGTAGTTTGCGAACATTTCGTTCGATAACATGCGTCGCGTTGCGGTAGGTTTAGCGTGATGAACGTTCGATATTCTTTTTCGGCGCGTGTGTGTAATTTTTTACCATAAAAAAATTAAATGGAATTAATTAATCAGTGTCAGTGTTTTATATATATTGAAAGTAACCAGTGTTTTAAGTGCATTTAATCTGTAGTTGGAATGTGAAGCGGTTTTGAGATAATTACGTGTTTGATGTAGGTATTGACCGTGTTTGTGGTATTCGATAAACGCGCCACTTGCACGTATTTCCACGAGGAGTTGTTATTGGAAAGATTGACAATTCATTAGTTGGTTGTTAATTGAACTAATTAAAACAATTCTTCGTTCTTGAACGATGTCGTTTACAGTAAAATTATGTAGATCTTTCTCGTGTTTCGATTAAAGTCTAGCGTTTGACTCAAACACGACTCTTGTTTTTACAACACGATAGTCTGTAATATTTCCTGCGGTACCCCCGATGTAGAGTATTATAATTTGTACATGACAATGGCTCCGAATGGACGACGCGGAAACGATTGCGTGCCGCATGCTAAATGGCAAACAATGCAAAGTTGTTATTACACTTGTAATTAGCTACATTTAATACGCTGATAAAATAATTGCCATGTCGTTCTTGGGGTTGAAAGCACGACTGTCGATCGAGACGTCCTTGGTTCAAATCCCGGGTTGATTAACATTGGACTTTTGTAACTTGAAATTTCTAGTAGTGGTTCGAACTCTGGGTTTTTTGTCGGTGTATGGCAACAGAGCTATTCCATTATCGAACGAAAAGTAACTGGTGAAACGTGGGAATGTGCTACATTCCTCTACCTACCTTTTTGAGGGTTTACAGGCGCGACATTTCTTTAACGTTTCTTACAGTTTTTACATTGCAAGTACCTAGTAATTTAAATAGGGGAAAGTCTTGTCTGCTTCGTTATGCAGTAGGTACCTTATTTATATGCTTATTTTAAGAAGGGCCGTTCTTCATTGAAATTCCGCCGAATTGTTCCCCAACTGATTTATTGTTCGAATAATCCAATATACCTAAATAGATATAACAATCACATCAAACTTTTAATGATTGATTAGCTCACTAAATAGTTCAGCGGCCTTTGTGGAAGCTTCTACTTTATTTTCATTTTCTTTGAAATTAACAGAAGGCAATTTTGTGACGAGATGTTTCTAAACTTCGCTCCTAATTGCGTTTAGTTCCGGAACAATTCATCCGACGTAAACAACTCGGGCGTTACGTCCTCTGACGGATCCTCGAGAGCCTCGTCTGCTTAGAAATGAGTACTATCTTAATTAATTGCTTATTTGAAATAGGCCTGCCTCTACTTGAGTCGACTTGTTCAAATATTCCATTATTAATTCAAATAACAGCGAAAACCCGTAGCGTGCGGTTAAATTGTGTGCGCGTACACAAGAAGTGTTAATTAATTATAAAAAAGATGGACTTCGTTAAAAAGCTAATTTAATAATATAATAGAAAACAAATTTTTTAGTTTCTATTAGCTAAAATAAAAATAAGATAATCAATTCTTTTGTGATTAAACTCTCTATTTTTAAACAACTTTTCGAGGAAAATTTTATACTTCTTCGGCACTCTCTTTACGAATTGTATAATGGTTCAAAAAGTAATACAAAAACTGGCTGTTTTTTTCCTTAGAGATCAATTACTTTCCAAATTCAATTTCACTAGAGTCGGTTCAGCAGTTTTAAAGTTAAAACGTAATCTACAGCCAGGGTTATTTTCGCATTGAACATTTCCTTTGCGTGTTTTAGATGAATTATGAAAGACAGAAATTCTAGATGGCAACGGAAACCAGTTACAAGTCCTTTTAATTTATTTTCATTTTGCGAAAACAATCTACGACAATCTAGCGAACTTTTAGCCTTTGAATGGAAGCTTGTTTGTTTGAATATTAATTATATTATTGCAGTACAACATTTTTTATTTTGTATAGTATTGGCGTATCTACGTACTTGCTAGTTACTCTTCTTGATAACTTGATTATTATACCTAATGTTTTATCTAGTATCTGACTGGCAACTAATTTAATATGATAGATCAAATTGACTTTCCTCATCGGTGTCTTTAATTATCGTTTAAAATTTCTTACGCCTCTATCACTATTCTTTTCAACTCCGAATCTATTGAAATATTTTTCTGATGTTCATATTGAGCATTGTGATATGAATTGTCTGTGCTGTATACATATATCGTCAGTTACAAGTGTCCGACGGAATACCAATTTGAGTTGTATGCAAATAAGCTCGTTTCGCATACAATTTCCGTTGCGTATAGACTTGTTCGAGGAATCCGCTTTTCGACTTTAGTATCCAGGTTTCGTATATTTTATGTTTACCAAGAATGATTACCAAGAATACTTGTTTATGGCTATTATTTTATAGAAATGTGTTTGTCGTTGTATTAGTCGTTGTTCTTTTAACTTTTGTTTATTAAAACAGAACTTGTGTGTTACATTTTTAGTATAATTGCCAACGAACAGGCAGTAATGACAACTGACTGCTTTCGCCTCCTATGAACACCTGCAACGAATATGGAATAGACGTTTATGAACATCAGTGTCGTTCATGTTGATATACACTGTTAACTAAATGTTACAATTAATACCTAATAATACTGTTAGTAAAGTCGATTTGAGCTTCTACTCATTACACGGAATATTTAAAAGAAATGAAAATTTATTGATTAAATAATTATACAGTTTATTGATACTATATTACACTCAGCGAATACAGCAAGACCTAATTTGAATCGTCAAATTTTAAGTTCAGAAAAATCTTTACTTAGTAAGGATGGTGCTTTGTGTTAGTCAATATAGAGCTAGGAGTTTTGATGTATGAAGCAATGCATTAATCTTAATTATTGTTGTCATATGTATTGCTGTAATAATAATACACACACATCTATAAATCTATAAATATTAATTTCACATCTATAAATATTAATTTCTAAAATTTCTACAAAAGATTCTATTATAAAAGCATCTGTTCATTAATTCTCCCTGATGTGTTAAAAACCTCGTTGACCGACTCGTTGGTCGTGTTCATTGCAAGTGCGACTGCCGATTAAGAGGTCCAGGGTTCAATTCCCATGTCGGGCACTACAATTTTTATCTAAATTAGATTTTCTAGTAGTCGTCGGAGTCTGGATATGTGCCCGCTGTATGGGGCGATAGGCTCACCACCTATTCCATAGTGGGACGTAAAAACGTCACCGGTGAAACGTGAGAGTGTCCTACATTCCTCTGCCCATCTTTTCGGGGATTACAGGCGTGATTTTACGTTATGTTAAAAACCTATCATAGTCCATGTTGTTAGCGGCATTTGAAAAAGATTTTGTTTTATGATTAAGCGAGGATTCCGAAAATGATTTGCCGTTCTATCTAGACCTTAGCTTATGTTAAAATTAATCGAAGGTATTTTGATTTCTGCGAAGCGATACCTCTCTGCCTTTTGTTAGATACGGATCTGATTTGTACCTGAATCGTTTTTGGTGCCAGTTCGTTATGTATGTTCTGTTGTACGTTTTAGTTTATTTTCGTCGTTCACAACTAAATGTACCGAGGACATGGCGCGTGGGCGCACATTAAGCGAGGGCCACAGCCGGCAGTGGATCGAGACGGGTGGATGATGATGATGACGATTAAAGGTTTCGAGGTATAATTCACAATTGATCGCTCACAAAATTCTTTTGGTCATTTGTGTATATAATTGAATAATGCCTGCCCTATTATTAAAATTAGATCTTTAGTTCGGTACCTACTTGCGCTGTAAAGTCCTTCTCAGATTTGTAACTAAAAAGTTGTCAGATATTTTAGTAATAAGAAACTAGATAATAGTTTTGACATAATTTATAGGGATATTTGATCCAACGTTGATGATCAAGGTTATTGTTGTGGCATATATATGGCATTGAATGTTTTCTGGGAGTAGCTACAGATGAATAATAATAATCATAGATTATTTATTTAACAACAAACGAAATTGACGTAAAATTGTATATTGTAATATCGACGTTTTGTTTGATACATACATATGTACATATATTATATCCCTGGTTATATGTTGCCTGTAAAAAACAGGTTGTATTAACCTTTAGGACACTGTTAAGATGAAAGGATATTATTTATGTTTCTTTGTAAATCTACATTGGAATACCTCCTTTCTTTGGATATATTAGAAAAAAATATTAGGTACATTTTTGTTACCACTTATTCTTTCTTCCCGTTTCGAGGGAAATAAATATCCTTTCAAGTGTTTCGCTTTTAAGACGTCCCAGTACTTAGCGTCCAAAGCATTAAGCGTAGTCCCTTGATGTTATAGCCGCTTTCTAGAACTTTACAACGTCCGATACAGTTTTATTTTCCTACATATTCTCAACGTTAAAATCTTTAAATACCAAGGTATTTAGGTTAGGGTTTATTTATTATATTTAGGTATCATTCGTGCTTTGTCCCTTTTTTTATCCCTATTTGATATTATGTAGGTATAACGTAACAGTTGAAGAAACTTCTGAGCACATACCACACTCCTCTACCTTTCCCTTTGGAGGAATATAGGCGTGATTTTATGTTATCTGCGCTTCGAATAGTTAACAGTACTTTCACTATACTCGGAATATTTGTTTCTGAATTTTAGACTATGTGTACCAAGAGCGAAAATTTGATTAATGCCTTTTATTTATCTCAATAATATTTGTGTTTAACTTGTTAAATTGAAAATGCCTCAAAAATGTTAAAAATTAAGTTAAATATTGCATTTTTAAATATGTGACATTGCAATACTATGAATATAATGTAAATTTGTAGTGAATATTTCTTTTTATCTTCGTCTTGTTTTTGACTAAAATTGACCCTAGTGACTCAAATTCTCAGTTTCATTAGAGTTCGTTTTATAAGGCATTCCAATGATAGATGTATTATACTGACGTATGTACCTGCCTACGTCAGTAGGATAATATGCCTATGATGCCAATATGCATTATAACCGGCTCACCGTTTAAACGAATTATTAACAAATATATAGTATTGTTGTTATTGACAAGCCTTTTACAGTTAAAGTGCAATAACGCAAAAATAAATGTTCCTCTTACATTAATGTTACATTGCAGTCATGTTTTCAAACTACAAGTTCCTTATTGACTGCGTCTAACGTAAATGGTATTAAATCCCCAATGTGTAGCAACAGCTACACACACATCCATATGTGTCGTATTCTGGGTCAAGTCGACTAAATATAGACATTGTAGATACTATTTATCCCGCGCTATTGAACTCTTGTTATTGAATTTGCGAAGGAACATAACACACTGTTTTCGGGTAACGTAACTATATCAATATTCACCTGTTTTAAAATAGGTCTTCATATTGACATTGGCATCAAATGTTCTCGCGACTGGCGTGCGCGTGCGCGTGCGCTGAGACACAAGAACGTACCGAGTGCACGTCGGCTACAAACCTGACGTGGAAATGTTCTGCACTCATTGTTCTCTGCCTACACCGTAAGGATTCTGCCTTGATTATGTAATAACAATTATAATGCGTGTCCTTGATAGATTACGGAATATGTCTCGAACTAAGCCGACGTGTTTGTAGCCTATAGAGTATTCTAGAATAGATTCTATGCAGTGTTTATGTGAGTGTGCGTTACAATATTTAAAGCGCGTGAGAACGCTGTGTGTTCTACTATAATTTATTGGTTTGTGTGTACCTCGTCTGCTTCCTAATAATACGAGGCGGGTAGAGTTGCAGTCGCCCGCGGCTTGGCCGATGACGCGTGTGTGGAGTCGTGTTTGAATGATGCCAGTTGCGAACGACGCGCTCTATCTAACCCCCGCTGGGGGTCGTCGCTCCGATACTGCGGGTATGTCACGTTAAGGATTCAATTTGTACGTAATTAAATGTGTTTTCTTACTGTGCTGCCCGTGGCGGTAGTGTCGTGGAAATGTTGTTGTTTTTTGCTAATCATTGTGCCGTTAGCATTTTTTTATGATTATTTTGAGCGTGTTGATGTGCTTGTCGTGCGATAGGTACTTTGTGAAGTGTATAATTTAGAACAATAATAATAATTAATACCTAATAATAAATAATAAAATGTAACTAATTTTCAGCACTTTGAAAACTTCGCTTGTTGATAGCGATACGTAGAAATATAACGTTTGTTGCTCGTACCTATTGGTTTGTCAGTCTGTCAAACAGACATCTGACTCACAAACGACTAACAAACATTTGGGCGAACGGAGAATCAAGGTCTGCAATTCGTCTTCAATACCAACGACGCTAATGTTCGCTCAACAGTGAAAATCGCACCACGCATGTATTTCTTCGAAGGGGTAGCCAGAGGAGTGTGGTATTCCCACATTTCACCATTTATAAATCTCACGCAATACCGAATGACCCTATTCTCATACACCGGGCACAAATCCAAATCCGTCCTACCGCTGGGAATTGATCGACGAGAGACTACAGTATACAAGTTTAACGTAAACATAACGTAAAATGATATTAACGTGAAGTGTTTTAACGTGAGCTATATAATTTTCAAGGCTGATCTTCCTCAACATGTAAATATAATGTTTGGCTATTGTTTTGTTTGTGAGTTACACAGCGCCGTGAAGTGTATATGTTTTGTTTTGTCGAAATTCTCACTGTGGGTCCCTTACAGGATAGGCAGAGAGTGCTGAGTGCCAAACATCTCTAAACTACAGATTGGACGTGCTGTGTCACATTTATCACTGTCATAAAGATTAAAATATTTTGGCGTAAGCGACTAGGATAACCAGTGGGTTTTAAGCGCCACTGATGAAGGCATCAAAAGAACAACAAAGCCCGTGGAAGATTTTCCCGTAACGCAAATATTTACGTTCGTCTAAAAGCTTACACGATCGCAATACAAGCCATTGGCGTTGACACTATGTCGTCAATTGTATACAAGTTCCAAGACACATGTCGCTTTTCAGTCCGTCGGTCGCGTCGTGAAAACATATTGTTTCGTAGTCAGTTTGTTTATCGATTACGCAGCGCAGTAAAATAAACAAAAGTGTATACTCGTGTTTATTCCAAGCGTGAAACATTCAGTAGGTCAACGCGAACACCGTGGCCGGCGTAGTTTTATAGCGCCGGGATCGTAGGGTTGATCATTACTGTTTACCTACTTGTATATATGCTGCTACTGTGTAATTTATTTATTTATTTATTTGGTAATCCAACAGCGTAAATATTTGTAAAGTAGACTTAAATTAAAAATGATAAGGCCAAAACGGATTACACTAATTAT
The DNA here is from genome assembly GCA_018246595.1 of Mimoniades nurscia nurscia. Taxonomy (NCBI): domain Eukaryota; kingdom Metazoa; phylum Arthropoda; class Insecta; order Lepidoptera; family Hesperiidae; genus Mimoniades; species Mimoniades nurscia. The sequence continues at coordinate 15,143 of DWFO01000794.1, forward strand.
ATAAAAAACTTAACATTTATAATATTTGTAATTAAAGAATTAAATAGAAAGTGTGTGTGCGTACGACTGTGTGTGTGTGTGTGTGTGCGTACGACTGTGTGTGTGTGTGTGTGTGCATGAAGAAGGTGCGTATTGGAGGGTGAATGCGTATGTGTATTAATGAAACATTTTCAAAAAAGTTTCCATTAATTTATGAAATAACACGCAAATTGTTTCAACACCTGTAGACAACTAAACAATTACATAATTTTGGTATCATCTCTAATTGAAATGAATTAAATGGTGAAACATGGGGGTGAACTACACTCCTCTGCCTACCTCTTCGGGAATAACAGTTGTAACGTTACGTTTATATATGAATTAACTATGCTCTTTCGTGTAATCAACCCTTATGAAAATTTCAATACCTAACCCGCGTACAATTTTCACGTTTGCCATGTCTATTCTTATCTGTTCTATGGTCGCGTTCATTATGACAGCACACTTCAACAACTCGTTAGTTGGTGCAGAGAGGCGTTTACTGTCAATATGAGCTTATTATGAATTGATCGCAATAATTGCATTCGGCGGGGCAAACAGGTAATATTTGTTTGAAAGTGTTAATAATTCGCAGTTTGAATACAAATTGACTTCGTTTAAACTGTGCAAGTAAGTAAGAATATGCCCAACTTTAACCACTCACACCGTTCGACAAAAGACAAAAGTCGACAAAAGAGGCGATTTGATGTTGCTAATGAAAATCATACGGAATTATAATTGTACCCTGTGTATCGTTAATAATGCAAATTAATAGAGGACTCCGGTCAAACCGTTTACAAGAATCAGTGAACCGTAAATAAAATATCGTTAACGTCCACGCGCTTCGAACGGCAGCTTGTTAATAAAATTAAAACTGAATTCGATTATAAATATTTTCCGATGATGACATTTTAACTTCAATTATATTGATTGCTTTGTTGTTGTTTGGTTGGTAAATTTTAATTGCCTGCAGGCTGATCCCTATCGCCCACAACCTCTTCGAAATTGCTTCGTCTTTGCTAATCACGAAACAAGACGACAAACTATACTGTGAACAGATATTAATATTGTGTGTGTGTAGGACGCCCTTCAGCCAGGTGGGAGACGATCTGTGAAAGGCAAGTCAGGAACTGGTTGCGGCAAGCCGAATATAGGGCGCGATGGCGCTCTTTGGAGTAGACCTATATTCAGCGGTGGACTGATATAGGATGATACTGATGATGATGTTGAACAGATATTTACTTTTGTGTATTAGGAGACATATTAATTGATAGGATACTATTTACATACCAAGCTACACTTTACAGATCAAATATCACAATCAAACTACATGTCCATACCAAATTATCCCTAAAACCAAAAGGATCAAAACTCTGCCGTCGAGCTATAAATCCGTTACAAATCACTTATCATTTCTGAAAGTTTTCAAATAAGAATTTAATTTAAAACGGAAGTCCACATATTTAATAAGCAATTTGCTACATTCGATTATACGTCGGAAACCATAATTACTTTACAATTTGTAGGCTCAACAACAATTTGCTATAGAATATCGAATTAACCGCGCGACATCATAAAATAAACCTCGCAACAGCGTCGAGTTGACATTAACGCCTCTCTGAACAACGTAACGAAGTGAAATAAAGGCAATAAATAATGCCACGTGTAAATATGACAATGTGTTAAAGTGCATTAACGTAGTAGAGTTTTATAATTTCGTACCCATTTCTATCTAAATCGTTTTATTACATTTCTAATCAATGAAATATTAAAAATGTAAAACGCATGCAATTCCACTAATCGTCCCAGAAGCTAAACAAAATGCTTTCGTATTTAAATCAAGTATGAATCGTTACTTTGCGAAATACTATTGTCAAAATGAATAAATCTAATGTTATTTTGCAACATTTGGAGATTGCGTCGTATCGTACAAATTTAAATACGCTTATCAACTAGCCTTTGCAGAGTCTATAGTTCCGAAGATGGTCTGTTTCGGGGCGAAATACTTGTTCGTAGAGATGGACGGCTATAATATGAAAGTTTGGAGGTGCACACATACATATGTCATTTGTGACAAGGAGTTGGTGCATACTGAATGGAAATATACACTACCATGTACCATCTATGTGATAAAACGTTGCATAATTTTCTTAAATTCAAATTAGTATCGTTTTAAAGTCATAGTTAGACCAAGCGAGTGCCAGGTTCGAGGTATTCGATTGGGTTCAAATAGTATGTGTTCTCCTCTTAAGTAACATGTATAATAACCCCATTAATAAGGTTGAAATATTAATTATTTTATTTAGAACAGCATTTACTGCCTAAACTGAGCTAAATTTTATATGTCTTTCATAGTTACTTAACTACATATTATACGGCTTAATTACAGTCTCAATTCTCGTATTAATGAAATGATTGTACAATTTCAAAATGTCTGTTAAATATTAGGCTTGAAAGTACAATATGCAAATTTCCTTAATAAAACGTGCCAAAAACTAGACAGGAAAATAATAAATGTATTACAACCATCTCTGGATAATAGCAAAACTAATGACGTCACATTAAACACTAAACATGGCGCTCGCTATTTCAATTGCATTATTAATATTAATTATTTAACTAAATTCAAGTCGAAAATGAAACTCATTTGTCAATCACATTTTAATCTTTGCGCTTTATAATTACTGTATTGTCGTGCAATTTAATATTCAGAACGTTTAGTTGAAGAATGGTTTAGACCTGTACAGTGTTACATAAAGAGCGGCGCGCCTCGACTCCGAAAGTATAGGCCTCAATCCAAGTTAAGCGCATGGCGAGGGTAGCTAGTAAACAAACGAGTCGTCTTCAAACGCCCGGTAAGTGTATCAAAACATCAAAATCAAAATGTACGATTTTTGAGAGAATTTTTATGTAAAGAAAAACAATAAATGTACATAAGATTGATACATATTTTTAACATAAAATACATTCCACACTCTAATAGACAAGTCCACGTGGCACAAAAACTTATGCGAAGACGTAGATAATATATTCAAATTCAAATTCAAATCTCATTTATTCAAAATTGGTTCATAAGAACACTTTTTGTACGTCAAAATGATGC
>DWFO01000795.1:0-18256 GCA_018246595.1 Mimoniades nurscia nurscia
TAGTGTCCGACCCGGGAATCGAACCCAGGACCTCCCGTTCGGCAGTCGCACTTGCAACCAACACGACCAACGAGGCACTATATTGTTTATTCATTAATATTATATTATTACGCCTGATCCTTTTCGGGGTAAGCAGAGAGTACCTCGTGCCAAATATCCCTATCCTTCCGTACCTCATGTACTTCTGTTATATTAATCAATTTCTTTATACACGCCAGCCTCTTTCGAAGACTTGTAATCCGTCAGTGAAAATTTGGTCTATTAGGTCAAAATAGTTGATTCCTTATCTCCTTGAGCACTTGCATCTATTAACGTTTGCGTAAAATTGCTGGATTGCTTGCTTGCTGCCGATCGGGAGTCCGACACTAGTCGATCGTCCCTGGAAAAGTATTTGTGAGTTAGACCAGCATATGTATAATGTATATCATCTTGTATATCATGTACCTACTCACAAAACGGTTAATTATAAAATTCTTTAGTTTAGTCAAAATTTGATGATTATCTTACCGTTTGGATGTCTGCGTTTTTAAATTGATATACATACATATATCGTAAAAGGATTTTGTGACCAATTATTGAAAGAAATCGGCTCAACAGCAAAGCATGGACTCAAGGCCAATAAGCTAATGAACAATATTTGATCTTTATCACCTCGTCAATGAATCACTCTTATACAGCAACACCGAATTTCTCTGTTGATAATAACTTAAGTAAAACGATTATAAATAAAAGTAGAATAATCGTAATAAAACTTAAATTGAAGCAAATATTTGATTTGAAGCGTCTTAAAGTCAACTAATTTATCTCGCTATAAAAGTAACTTGGGAACAACAAGTTCCTTTGAGTTCGTGCTCCGTGTACAAATGATTAAATCCAGCGAGGATTAAGTTTTAATTGAGTGCTTACCCACGATTCGATCTTCAGCATGCCCGATTCTCGCTCCACTTGGATTTCAACTTTTCCGATTTGTACAAACGTATCACTTCATAAATAAATATTTATGTTACATACTAAAAATAGCATCGATACGTAAATGCATTATCATCGAAATTTGTTGCTATTAAACAAAATATCGGTTGAAGACATTTTTGTAATGGTTTTTGAGTAATGTTGCCAGTACAACGCTGCTTGCTTTTTTACTGTCGTGGTTTATAATAACTTCCTTGAAAAACAACAGATCAATTCACAGTAGAAATAACTTTGTATGTCACAGTTTTGAGTAACAGGAATAAAGAAAAATAAATTATTAAAACATTGAATAAAATCAAAAAATCAATTGGCAATAGGCTTACCAGCTATTCCATATTCCTCTGCCTACCTGTTCGGGTATTACAGGCGTGATATTACTTTAAAATCAATTAAGAAATCAATTTGATAAAAAAATGGAATTATGATTCACATTAAATAAATAATGACGCAATCACGAAAGCGGCGATTGTCATGAGAACAAAAGCCTAGCCAGCAAATAAGGCTTTAATTTTAAGTAATGGGGGCGATTGTTCGTTTTGTCATTCCAAAGCCATCTTAATGCCTTGAGTGGTCGCCGAGAGGGTTTAAATGGATAAAAACTCACTTAACCCGATATTTACACTAAACTTCCCGAGTTATCTTAAAAGGATTTTCTTCAGAAAAAGAAAAACCAACCTCCTTAACTATACAAAAATATTCCGTTTAAAATGTATTTGAAATGTTACTATTATTTTTTTGTACTCAACGTTACAATATTTACTAAAAAGCAATACCTTGATTATACGACTTGTATATTTTATTCCTACGGCTTATTACATATAATTTACTGTTCCCGTGTAAATACATATTATTAGCTCCAACTACTGAAGTACTGACTGTGTTTTTAATTATCTTTTACTGTTATTCCAATCCTCTATTTTAACAATAGATTTTATTTCAACAATCCAATCCTCTATTTTAACGAAAAACGCGGGAACATGTTGACAGCGAATGTCACTAACATCTTGTGACATTTCATCGTTCATCACGTTCCTTTCAGAATTTGAAAATGACATGTGTTCCACGCACAGAGCTATTATAGATAGAGTAAACGAGCCATAAGTGGATATGTACCTAAATGAATACGTCACGCTGATGGAAAAAGAAAGATTTTTTTTTGTTATTCATGTATCTCTTTAATGACGTCTTTATATAACGACGCATTATATATTCATAATATGATTAGCTTCTTCAATAATTATTATTAATTTGATATTATAATTGGGATTTGTGCTGTAAAAATGGACGAAAAGTCCCTCATTCGTTACTGATTACAAGCGTTTTCAAATGTCTTATTTTCTTCTTTAATATCCATTTATTTCCTTTTAATTTTTTTTTGTCCAATAGATGGCGGAACAGGGTATTTTTAAAACTTATTAGCAATTTAAGTAAAGTGTAACAGAAAGTACTCGTAGTTAACAGAAGTCTGTTGCAATTTTTTTTAAATAATATTCAAGTGACTATATTCAAGAATATAAGTCTGTTATTACTTTTGAATGACACTTGAATATTATTTTATTGTTAATAGCCATAGCACGAGTCTGTCCTCTTTTATGTTTAATTTCAATAGTGTTTTGCCCACCTGTGTGACCTTTCCTACTGTTCTGTGACTGTGGTCAGGTAGCGCGGGCGCGGGTGCGGGTGCGGCTGCAGCCATGGCCGGCTGATGGACGCGGGCTGGTGGTCGCCGTCGCCGTCGGCCTCGCCGCCGCCGCCGCCCCGCGCCCCGCCGCGCTGCCGCTGCCGACCGCTCTCCACCAGCTACAACTGCTTGCCACATTACGGTACGTAATAACTTAGTGCATACCAATTCAACCTCTCATTCCGGAGGTCCGGGTTCAAACTATGGCACGCAAATCTTTACAAAAAAATGTGCGTTTTAAGATTAAGTATCACTTTGAGAAGAAAAACATTGTGAGGAAACTTGCACATTACAGTTCTTCAAAAAATTATGTTGTCTAAGGCGTGTGAAGAAATGTTCCAGCATGGCAGACTATGGCCTTAACCCTCTATTCTGAGAAGAGGCCCGAGTCCGACTGTGGAACAAAAATCAAAAAAATTTATCTCCAGCGACTCATATAGAATTCCTACTGTGTATCAGTAGGAATTCTATATGAGTCGCTGTCATTAAAAGCTTAACTATGTTCCGTACGATTAGATGCCTACCCGAACTTTTCATCATCAACTACGTTTACTGGTAGAAAATCTCAATTGGCATTAAGTTGTTTAAGTCAATCGTCCCAATGTATGTATAAATTTTTTTATATTGTTCTAAACGTGGAACTGTGATACACTGCTCTGCCTACCTCTTCGGCGATTACAGGCGTGCGTTACGTTTTTGTTTTTACTTTAATCAATATAATTACAAATTTTGTGTTTATAATACTACTGCACTACTACTGCTAGATACGGAGGAGGCTGTGTGCAGCGAAGCTTGTACCAATAATTGCTCTACTCTTACGTGCCTCCAATCGAAACACTGCAGCAGTCGGTTTAACTGTAGAAAATTGTAGCGTACTCTAGTATATTATAACTGTTTAATTCGAATTATAATGTGAAGATGACTCGACTGCCTCGCCGGTCGTGTTGGTTGCAAGCGCGACGAAGCGCCCTGGGTTCAATCTCGGCTCAGGAACTATTAAATATTTCTAATTTAGACTTTATAGCAGTGGCTCGGAGCCTGGATATGTGCCCAGTGTATGGCAACCGACTCACCATCTATTACATAGTGGGACGCAAACGTAACTGACGGAACCTGGTAAGTTACTACACTGCGATGCCTACCTCTTCAGAGTTACAGGCATGATATTACGTATCATATGAGATTCACCAGTGCGCTTGTCGAGCGGCTAATGAATCTCACTGCCGAGGTAAAGTCCTTAGGTTCGATTCACTTCCAGGACAAATATTTGAGTGAAACTAATCTTCTGGGTAAAGGGTTTAAAATAATTTTTAAAGTTAATTACATATTTTAATGTGTCAGAGAATGAAGAGAGTGATTAATGTAGAAGAAGCGCGGCAGGTTTGTAAGGATACAGGTATGTGGCATTTGGTGCTCTCTGCCTGCCCCGTGAATAACTCGGCTTGAAGAAATGTATGTAAATGTATCAATATACTACGATATATGCATAATACATATTTAAATAGACGTAGAACAGTGTATGGAGATGTCTCTAGTGTGCGCTCTTCATGTCCTACTTTATACATGACGAAACAGTTCTTTGTTCGTTACTAACGTTCTCGAACGCAAAGCACAAAAACATTTCGAAATCTCGCTACTATCACACGAAATAATTCAATGGCAATAAAAAGGCCCTCGGAGAACGGGCGGGAACCTTGAAAGTTCCGCGGAAAGGGCTTATATTGCTCGATATTCACTCAAACAACTATATGTATGGAGATTCGGCAAAAACTTCCAACCGGAGCGTATCAATAAATGTTGCGTAGATACCTTTTTTAATCCACGCGAGATAACATACACAATTTATTATTTACGGCTCAACTGACAGCCAATGAATCGTGATTCATCGTCCGATGTTGTCATGAATTTACCATTGCATATTTCGTTTAAAACTCTTAAGTGATTTATAGAAATAATGATTACGTTTCAAATATACGCCAACACCAAATTAAATTATTTGAGGCTCACTTTGGTGTTTCCGGTATAGACAGTTGTTTTAGATAGTGCAGGCTATGTAGTCTGACGATTCCTCTCAATGTGGTCAGACCGTTCAGTTTTAGCCGCGACATAGTTGCTAATGTCGAAAGCTCATAAAGAAAGACTTCGTTTAGGTCCGGAACTATTAGAACTATCTTGAAAATCCTACATGAGTTAACCAGGATATATTTCATGAAAATTCTTAGTCTCCTTTTAACATATGGGAATAAATATCGCCATACATTATTCATGTACATACATAGCCATGAAACGATTTATAGCTAAAATATACACTAGATGCCCGAATCTGCATGCCCAGCGTGGAGTTATGTAACGCGTTAGGGGAGGCCTATATCCAGCGGTTAACTGCAATAGGCTGATGATGATATACTTGATGTCGTAATGATAGCAAACTCGATATCATTTTAGATTTAAAGAATTTTATCCTCAAGAAAAGTCATCATTGTCACTTACATGAGAATATAACTACGAATAATTATTATAACAATTCGTCTTCGCTCTATTCAGTTACATAATATTATGAAAAACTAAATATAAATTATACCTAAGCTAGAATAACATTGTTTTTTCCTTTAAGGTATGGTTTTATTTATTATACATACTGAGACAGTTCCTTCTTAAATACATTGAATGATCATGATGATCGTTAACGAATATAACATAAATGAATAGCAAACTCGGTGTCGTTAACAAGTAGAGCATACGTATAAGCAATAACAAGGTATGATGGCAATAGTTACGTATCATGTTAAATAAATTACCATATCAATGTAGCCGCGATATTTTCAACCGCGACCGGAGGACACGCTCGTTCTATTCCTAATCCAGCGCTCCGAGCGCTCTTTATAACGAAAGCTGTTTGTCACCTCCCACACCCCTAATCGTTTTAACAATCTGACAAATTACGCTCATTTCTACTTTCACATTCTTACGGCATCTAAACAAATGTAAGTTATAATTATATCTGAGACTAATTAATTTCATCTCAAACATTTGGTTTTTTACTTTAATGTATATAGTTATATAGTTAGTTAAACTGTTAAATTCTACGACCCACTATGGAATAGGGGATGGGCCGAGACCAGACACAAACCCGACCCTGAGCTAGTCCTACAGAATTCTAAGGGAGAATAGTCCGATAGTACCCGGCCCGGAAATAAAACCAAGAACCTTTCAATCAGCAACAGTGCTTGCAACAATCCATTAACAAAGCAATCAATTACAGGACACCTACGTAAATGAATCGCAAAGTTACGGAAAGTACGAACACCGCATTAGCTAATAGACACCGTGGAGTGATTACCGTAAACGTTACCACGTAACAACTGCGTTAATGTGTGAAATTGAACACATGGCGTCTGATATATTAACAATCCCGCCCACCCGTCACCTGTTTTAACTCATCCTTTTTCAGCATAATTGCAATGTAATGAAAAACATACACTTTGTTCATGTTAAATTGATATTAAAACATTCAAACTTAATTTACGGATTTATTACGCAACAGGCGCAGCGCTGGACGCGACGCCGGAAGCAATGTCACAGCGCGTACGAGCGTGTCTCTCGAAACGCTCAGTTGACATGTGTGTGCCGGTTTCCGTTGTGACAAGACAACCTCTTGCTAGAAGTCTTGTAAGACTACATACATCAATCTTAAACAGGCTTGGACTGTTTTATGCAATATGTGTTGCTCGGCAAATGGAAACGAGCAACTGGTGGGAAGTGCTCATAGTCACCTATGAACATTTGAGACACCTGAGGAGTGACCAATGCATTAAAGTCCAATTATGAACATTTAAGCTTGTCCTTTTTTAACTTATTTCATATGTCAATTTTTGTAGTACGTACGTGTTGTTTGTTGAAACTGAAATGAAAGTAGGTACTTGTAATATATAAGAGTAATAATATGACTACGTATGGGTCTGTGTTCACCAACCTGCGAACCTTGGGAGCAAGTCGGGGGAGGACTATTTGCAGCAGTGGATTACGAGGGGCTGATGATGATGAATGATTCTTGTACTGAAATGTTATAAGGTGGCCGGTGGTTTTATCAAATATTCTCTTACCAGATGGCTGGCCTGACCTGGAAGACGAGTCAACCGGAGGTGCTTTGCGCGAAAGAGAGCTCCGATCCCTGCACCGCACTGTTCCAGCACTGCGAAGGCGAGAGCTGGACACGCGCGCCATCAAACACCACTTCTACCCTGAAGGCGGATGGGGGTAAGTATATACACGATATACCTATGTATACCGTATGTATAGAGTTTACAATGATGACTTAAAAAGTTAAACCACGTAAAAGTCACTTTATAAAAGAATGGTTTATTTAAGCAATCGCTACTGAATTAGTGCTAATCAATACGTGTAAATAAGTCTTAGTAGGTATACATAGTTATAGTTCAATAGTCAGAACAAAAAGTGGCGACGTTCATGTCTGTGTGTGTGTGTGTGTTAAAATGTGTGAAACATGTGTGAAAGATTCTGTAACAGTACGACCCCGGTTGACATTTTCTTTCCTTTTTTATATTGATCGTAAAAAAGAAAGCAGAAAAACGCTCCTTCGTTTCCGGAACACGTATACGAATAAAAAGTTCGACCACATCATGTCTTGACCGTCAGTCATAAATTCGCAACAAACTTTTCCTCGAGAAGCAACGAGCTTTGCAAGGTGTTGCCGTAGTTGAGAGAGCAACGCCGGCCGAACAAATTTTTCTTGTGAGAATTTTTATTTAAAAGCAAAGTTAAAATTCACGTACTCTTAAGTATCAGCACAAGAATGAATGAACGAACAACAAAACAAATCTTCAATGCGAATATTGATGACCTGAAGTGTTGAATACCAAGACTCTCCTATCTTGACCAAATAGGACAGATACTGGCTGATGGCGAGTTAGAAGTCTTCGAAAAACACAGAACATACTCGTACATGAAGAGAGTGATTAACAAATTAACATAGAAGTGCGTCAAGTCTGTGAAGTGTCTAACCACGCATTACTCTTTGCTTACCTTTTAACCAATCTGACTTGGCGATGTTATAATTATATTTTCGTCTTCGTCATCATCATCAACGTATTTCCGTCCGCTGCAGGACACAGCCCTCTCCAACAGCACGCCACTGAGCTCGATCTTCAGCTCTTGGCACCCAACCTCTGCCAGCCACTGCGTATATCGTCACTCCACGTGGCGTCCTACCCTCCGCTTGCCAACGTTTTCTTACATTTTTTAATTACTTTTTATCTTTACATACGTTTCAAGTGGAATATGATTGTAATTTAATTGCTAAACCACTCCTAAGGCATTTATTTTCGCCCTTGAGCGACGTTGTCACGAAGGAGATGTGGCGAATATAAATAGCGTAACGAAACAAGAAACACGAGAAGCGCGGATGGGGATCTCAGATTTCCCCAGCGGTTCCACATAGGATGAAGATCATTATCTGTCGAGCGAACAACTTTATGTGGACGGCTGAAATAAATAAGCCGAGATTTATACACGAAAGTACTGGCGCGGGAACGAACTACATGGGTACATGGGTACACGGGTACACAACTACATGGGTACAAAAATTTTAATCAAAGTTGACAGCCACCGTTTATTCATAGCGCAATTCCTAAACTATACCTACGATGTCAATTTATTAACGATTTCTTTTAATACCACTAGTATCCTGTATTTGATTTGTAACCCCCGTTCCCTTCATTTCAATACTATATCAATACTAAATACCTAATTATTCGAGCAGTGTGTCAGAATGGACATATTCCGTTTTAATGTTCTGAATTCAAAAGAAATACATTTTTAATGTAATACTTGCGCACTTACAAATAAAACAAGCTGATATTTTCGGGTTTAGCGTTATTGTAATAAATCTCAACGATCGACAGTAGCTTAACAACAACACTTGGATATGTTACTTATGTATTGTTGCACTCTTGGACCATAGTCTCTTCTCATAATTAGAAAGGTTAAGTTCACAGTCTGCCACGCTGGCCAAACAGTGTTCGCAGACTTCACACACTTCAAAAAACGTTGCGGAGATCTTTAAACGGTGCTGATCTCTTAACGACGTTTTCTTTCGCCATCACAGTGAGTAGAATTCAATGAGGTACCAATTTTTTCGTGCTGAGGTTCACATCAACATATAGGTACTGGTAAATTACATTGTTTTTTTTTTGTTCTATTAATTTGTGTGGAATACTCAATGATTGTTATTTTTTAACAACGACTTTGTGTGTATGTTTACGTTGAGTAATTTTCCTTTATTTAAAGCCTACTGAACTTTCCATGTAACTCGGACTTTCGGGATAATCTCACTTATTCAGGCTTATTGCAAAGCCTTCACGAAAGTGAAGCTCCGGGGGAATATAGATAAAGACTTCTTAATCTCTAATAATTACCTAGTACGTTTTTATATTATTTATAGATGGTTATTATTATATCGTAACGCCAGGTACTTTGCGAGGTGCGCAGAGAGTATAATAACAACGAACGAGTGACCAATATTAACTCTTCTAGATTATAGGAGGAATAAGAGTATTATAGTTTAAAAAACTAATAAAACACGCTTAAGGATCTACTCTATCAATAGCGAGTGCTTTGGATGTATTTATAGACTTAGCCTACGTATAAGAATTATTTATTTTGATCCTGTTCGTCCTGACTAGGACTTAGAGATCAACTATGTATAAAAATGTTGTATTGTCATCGGCTCTGGACACGTGTACGCAAATTCTCCAAGCAACGTTTTCCAGTTGGATCGTGTGCGGGGCGGCGTTCCTCGCTCACCTGCTGTCCACGGGGCTGCAGCTGGCCTACGGCGCGCTGCACGTCTACGCACTGCGACACCTTGGCCCTGCCGCCGACCACGCGGGTAAGTTTGTCAAAGCTATCAGCAATCCTTAATAAATAAGTATGAATCTAAAATCTGACTTAAATCTGTATGCATTAAATGATTAAGTGGTTAGTGATCCTGACGATTGATCCATCTGCGTGAGATCAAATAGCCGTATATATGGAGTTGTCTTAAGAGTATTGTTTACTATTATCAATCTTTGTAAATATTTAATTTATTATGAACTTAAATTTTACTGCTACCTTGCTACTTTTACCTTCTACCTTATATTTTTACTTTTACCTTCCCTTTCCTTCTCTATACTGTCCTCCTCTGTACTCGCTACCTTCTATATGGGCCATGTTTTTATCAATGTTTTGTCACCTTACATATTCTACACACCATACCCTATTTGCTCCTTAATTGTTTTCCTGCTATGCATATAGGTTGCCTGGGAGAAATCGCTACCAGAGCGATAAGGCCACATATTGCATGCTATATTTTGTTATTTTGTAAATGTTTTCGTATTTTAAATTAGTCTTCTTCTTCAATTCGATAGCTGATCTTATTGGTGAGCCATCGTGGTGAAAGGATTAGTCGCAGTGTCCAGATGCGCCTGGCAGTGTGTGTCCTTAATTACACATAGTCGCCGCTCGAAGAGGCTCCTTTCATGCACCCCATTGTAAATTAGTGTGCAATTTCGAATATTTTATTGTATTGTCCATTAGTAATATCCTTATAACGTATTTTGGTACTATGATCTAGGATATTCTAGTAATTGTGGACTATCCTACTGAGTTCAAATAGAGCTGTTAAATAATGAATATATCAAATAAGTGTTGGTAATATGAATTGATTGGATAATCTCTTTATCCACAATGTATTGGACTAAGAGTTTCTATATTCTGCACAATATTTACTTAGCGTCAAAAAGGTCGAAACAAACTTGTGTAGCTGCAAAGTGGAGTAAAAATATGATACCCCAGAGTACGGCAAGGTTCCGGAACTACCCCTGTGTAATATATTACACACATAGCATTACTGGAAATTTTACAAATAACGTGATATTGAATCTGAATTTCGTATGCGGACGTAAAGAATATCTTTATCGTCGGGATGAAGGTCTAGAGCTGCCCTGTGAAACGAAAGACAATGTGTGGCATGTGGCGAAGGGACTGGAACAGGCTGATGATAAAAAACCTAAAATCACGGCTGTATTTCCCCTAGGGATCGGCAGAGGAGCATAATATAGCCCGAAGATTTTTGAGTTAACTTGTACTTCCCACCATGGAATAGGAAGTGAGACGATTGTCGTAACAATAGTTTATTATGAACATTCAACAGAAGAAAGTGTCCAGACCTTTCTTATCAATAAAAATGTTAAAGATAAGTACCTACTCGTACCTATATATGTAGAACATTTTTAAACAAGCATTTACCGATGTTGTGTAGTAAGAGTTAAGGAAAACGACCGTCTGGCGGCCCGCGCTAACTCTCTCCAGAGACCCGCTATCGTTCAATACAGAAAAAGAAAAATACACTTAGCGAACTGCTTCTTGTATAGATAACTCAAGGTTTGTAGATGCAAGACTTTTTTAACCTTTTCTTAGGTAAATATTACTTTTAGTGAATATTTTTCATTGGATTTTTTAAATATAAAACGACCTATAGTAGGACTTGGATATTATATCTCTTTAAATTTTAGATAACAAACAATTGAAGACATGAGTTGATGAGGGTGTTATGTAACCAATTACTAAATTTACGGAAATGGGTATGTCACGTTTCATTGGCGAATTCATACACAGGCGAATTTCAAGCAACTTTGAAAGAAATAGATACGTGGAAGGACATAACGCGTTCATTTATGTTATAAAGTATAACGATATCTTATTTACATATCCCCTTACCTTTAGCTTGTGAACTAAAACATGGACTTAAACTCAGGCTCAAACTCAGTAGAACGTAATTTCCATGGCTATCCGTTCAAGGAATACAGGCTTGATGCTACATTTGTTAAAAACTTTCATCCACTCATGTCTTTGTATCGTATAAAGACAACCCCGAATTTAAATATAAACCCGAATAAAGGAAGCGCAAAAACGACAACCGCTTTCACGCGACGTGACTGAGTGTTTAATTTACGAAGAAATCCATCGTTGTAGCGCCGCCGGGGTACTGGTAGTCGGAAAGTAATCTATCAACAACACCCAGTGGAAATAAATAAAAATAAACAAAGCTCAGCCGCTCAAAGATTGGACGATCACGCACAAACGGTTCGAATTAAACTTCATTCTGTTACAAAAACTTACAAAAGCCGTATGCTATGGGTTTTATTACAATTTGTTCAACTTTAATTATAAATTGATATAAGTAGTAGATATATACATTTTACAAGATGTATTCAGATGGATCAAAGATCAAAAGATGGTGGAGTTGTTTTCTGTTTCAAGATAAGTGCCATATCGGTTATGCAGTGCGAACCGAACAGAGTACCCAAACCGCATGCCCACAACCTTTCAGAGAAGGCCTATGTTCAGCAAAGAGCTGTAATAGGCTAATGATAAGTGCATATCTGAAGCGCTGTCGTAGGTAGCATCGTTGGAGGGTAGAATTTTTTTTTCAGAATACCAAAAGTGTTTTACTTCTTACGGCACGGCTTTCCTCGTGGAGTCAAGGATACCCAATAGCGTACAACATATTACATCTACATACTATTTGTAGGTTTGAAGCAAAAAGTAAGGAGATGAAAATCCAATGGATTCCCTCGCATGGTGGTATAGCAGGAAATTACAGAGCATCTAGAAACTCCATAAGTGACGATCTAGCTTACCCGCTATATACAACAAGCTATTAGGTGACGCTAAAGCAAGTTGCAGGGAACTTGCAGGGGTGTAAATATTTTGATGATAGGTCACCCATGAAAGGCATATCGTACAAGACTACCCAATTCCAGTTTTCATACCCATGGGTTGACAGACAGCGTAATAATAGAAAACTTATAGTCGCACTGTTGCTTCGCTCTGGATACATTCTATCAAACAAGTTTAAAAGTTTAATGGGTATATGTAATTCCCCAAACTGGCCGGAGTGTGACACCCGAGAAGACGTGCAGTGTGTGTTGATGGAGTTTGTTCCGAATGAGGAATTAAGAGAGGACTTAATTGGATTATCGTCTGTCTTGAATAAATATGATACAAGTAGAATTACAATGGCTACAGCATTTTGCTTTGTCTATTTATCCGGGGAAGCTAGGAGGTTGGTTAAAGTGCATAATTGTTTTATCACATGATGTATAAAAAAAATCATAATATTATCTTACGGGGATAACGTAGTCACTCAAGTGACAAAACCTCTTTAAATAAAAGAAAAAAAAAATGAATAAATTGTGGTATTGAATTTCATACAAATACGAATAAGTATTCGGTTGGAACAAGTAATTATATCAGCAATAATCAGATAATTATTAATGTTATATTATCAGTTCAGTTCCATGCAAATATTTCTATCCTGACAAAGCTGACGAGATTCTTTTGCATTCGTCACCAATCACAATAACAGTCATCATCATAACCATCATCTGCCTATCTTAGTCCACTGTTAGGGGGAAGCCTATGTCCAACTTAGGACATATGCCTCCCTCAAATAATAGTCACGTTATAATAATAACTTAGCACCGTGTCGCTTTCAAATAAATGTCAAGGCCCGATAAGCGAAATGCGAAATCGGATATTGGAAATTAGTCACCGTTATTTGTGAACAGGATGATTTATTGAATTAATTTTCAAAGGTCCCCAGCGCGGTGTGAATATTGAGCGGCATATGAGAAAGGTCTTTGTTGTCAGCGGAACGGGCGGTGAGTAGCGTGGCTGTCAGCCGCGTTCCGCCTTTCAAATAGGGTATTAGCAATCGGAACACAGTTTAAGAACCGGAAGACTGCCTCTACGTGCGGGCGCGACTGATTGGAACGGCTGTACAATAACATTGTCGTTTTATTTACATTGTTCTTTGTTTTGACAAGTTTATTTCTGGTACGAATACTAAGACCACCAAGTATACCAAGAATACCAAAACTTGATACCGCGACTGATTTTAGTATTAACAGAAACACAGCTGTGGTCTAGTTTTATAGATCCTCTTAGAGGCAATAGTGCTTTTTGTGTATACTGTCCAACTATGCACTCTGTTTATATTGTCCAACACTAACCTCTATTCTTATGTGACCCTACGAGCCAAATTGTATGACACTACCGTGTTTCACGGCTGATGTTTTAAATTGCCTGTGTATATTGGTATAAAGTCTGTTTTTACTGCCGAACTTTTTTTACCGCTGAAACGTTATTGACTTGAAGTTAAATAAAACCGTCGAAACCTATCTTACGTGCTGCGTTGTTCTTTTGTTCCATTATGGAAGAAATATGATTCACGTACCCACAGCTCCCCCATATGAACTTTCTTCTTATCTTGTTAGTCAGTTGGGTATCTGAACTATAAGTTCCTGCAGCCCATCTCCGAGGTAACTTCCGCCAACACGCTCATAACTATGAGCGAGGAGTATAACATGCGAATTATATAACTTTATACGAGTTATTTAACGGATTTACTATTATCATTCATTACCTATATTATCACGCTAGAAAAGATAGATATTATCACGCCAGGTCCCATACGTGATAGACAGAGAGCAGCGAGTGGCTAATATCTCTATATAGACAGACCTGCCGCGCTTCTTCTACACTCATCCCTCTCTTTTATAAATGGGCTGAGAATGCGTCACGCGAGTCGTCAGTAGCTACCCACTCAGTGGATGTCACGATATTAATACGGCTTAAGGAACTCTCGCTGTAATTGCGTTAGCTGAAGCCGTGAAACGCCTGCTCCATTTCCCCAAATTGCCAGCGTCTAGCGTTTGTACTAATGTGTTTTGCGCGACATCTTACTGTACAAGCGAGTGCAATTAATGTTTTAGCTGAAGCACAAGAGCCATGGGGCGGGCGGAACTTGTGTCCGGTTGATTATATGAATGGTTCTTTTTCTATTTGCGATATAGAATGTGTTGTTGGTTTTGCTTTTATAAGTTTTTTAATACTTATTTATTTTATTATACACTACACAGAAGTAATAATAATAAAACAAACGTGTAGAGAACAATGCAATTTGGCTATCTCATCGCTAAATAAGCGATGTCGTCGAAAAAAGCTGAGTAGGAGTTAGAGAAAGTGGTACAGGGCGCGAGGATCAGTTAGAGATAGTGGTACAAGGCACGTAACAACTAAGAAGACAGGATGTTAATAAATAAATGAATAAATAGAAATATAGAAGTAAATAAATAAATTAAAACAAGTAAGATATTAATATTTAGATGAAACGTTACTTTAGTGCTTTATTTAACATTGTGAATCTAATGATTTCTACTTCATACGCGATTTAATATAGTAACAACCATTTTAATTATGAAGTCAGATAATTGAGCTCTTACTTTACCTGAAGGTTGAATTATAAATATATGGTTAGAAATGAAGTGGGTGATGAATGTAAGAAAAGCGTGTCAGGTCTGCAAGTATACAGATATTTGGAATGGCTTTCTATCTACCCCATAAAGAACCTACGTAATGATATTTCAAATTTGTTTGAAAATGTTCTAAATCAGACACAAGACGATTAACTCATGTGTTATTTGCTCGCGCCTATTCGATGTTCCAAATGTAGTACAGTTGTGTACTGACGTGTGGAGCGTGCCTGTGTGGCCGCAGTGTGGGCGGGCGCGGTGTGCGTGGGCGTGTCGCGCGCCGCGGGCGCTCTGGTCGCCGGCCGCAAGCGCTCCCCGCGCCTGGCGGCGCTGCTCGGCGGGTTGCTGCTGCCTCTCGCCTGCCTCTTCACATCCTTCGCCACGCAGCTCCATCAGACCCTGCTCAGCTATGGTACGTGCTGTTTTATATTCTAATCCTCTTTTACCAATTCCTGTTTAATTATTTTGTAATTAAAAAAGAATTCTATGTAGTATTAATACAAGGATGAATATCAGAAACTTACATGTTATATTTTAAAACGTACTCATGCAATTTTTCTCTTCCAATACAGTACGTAGTACCTTTTCACATATCGATTGCTTAAAAAACGTTGAAGACGAAAACTTTTTTTTAATTCTTCACATCAAAATACAATAATTCGATGTAATTTTCGAGGTTTTTTTTGTCCATTCAATATAAAAATAGTTTGTATTTGACTCAAGAGCAGTGGTAGCTTAGTGGTGTGAAATTCAGCGTATCACTCCGGAACCCCGGGTTCAAATAACGATGCGTAACCCTTTATAAGGTGAAGGAAAACATTGGGAGGTACACTTGCACGTACACACACTGCAGACAAATAATGAGAAAGCCTTCCGAAGGCGTGTGAAATCTGCCAACTCGTACTTGGCCAACGTGGCAGAATATGGCCTCAACCCTGTCATTCTGAGAGGAGAGCCGTGTGAAACGATAAAACGGTCGGAAATAAAAAAACTCTAGAGCAACTTCGTAACAGGTACGCTCCGTTTAGTTTCTCCGTAGTACTGTAATATTTTACTGCGAATAATGTATGCAAATAAAATTACACTTTGAAAGTTAGAGTACACCAAAGCTACGTTTCCAATGTCCATGTCATTTGAAGACTAAAATGAGGTTCCGAATTGCAGTACACATGACCTTAGTTCTCGGACAATTCAAATAGATGCACTAACTGAATGTAGCCGTCGCAGCCCCCACGTGGGGGCCAGTCGCAAACGATCAATAAAGTTAAACAATACGATCGTACATTCGATTGATCGCCTACGGCACGTATTTTACAGCACATAATTCACGTCCGTAGTTATCAAGAGACGTATAGGAATAGATTCCGTTCATTAAAATAAAATAATAGTAGATAAAACTTAAATAAATCGACTCGTGTGTTACGTTCCAATACCAAGGAGTCCCACCATATCACGTCGAAAGTCTAACAAAATCGCTGTCTTATTACCGTCTTTATGATGAAACCTTTTCTACATAGTATAGTATACCTATATGCCGTAGTCTGCCACCGCTAGCCAAGTGGACAGCCTTCATGCGACTAAGATACCATTAAAGAGGTCTCAAAGGTATGTTTCCCCACGATGTTTTTCTTCACTTCATAACAGTATAGTGATACTTAAATCAATACCTGTTAGAATATAAGAATATTCCATCAGGTGTAGTCCTGGGTGTTGGTTGCGGCTTGGTTCGCGAAGCGGCCGGCCTGGTGCTCGGAGCGTACTTCAGGAGGCGGCGGCAGTTCGTGGAGCTAGTGGCCCATGCGGGCGGCGGCGTGGGTATCGCGCTCTTCAGCGTCGCTTATAAAGAGGCAGTTGGGTAAGATTTATTACACGTAAAAAGAGTGTATTTTATAATAATCAAGTACGTTACACAAAACCGGAAATACAAACCTGTAAATAGCACCTACAAGTTTTGTGAAAATTAAATCATCGTGAAGGTACGAGTATTTCCAAAGAACAATGTAATCTTTACTTTATAGAAAAACAAGTAGTTTATTGAATAGTTCAAACTAACATTAATGATAATGAACTTTGTACAAGGAATTTACCGTGCGCCGGCACAAAGACCGAAACAAGATGGCGTCGATTATTCCTCGTTTCCTGCTCGGATTATTCAGCGGCATTGAATTGTACCTACGATGTAGCTCGTACAGGGAAAGCAATAAAATTGTTGTACTGAACAATTCTGCGATTTAAATAAAAGTTATTTTATTTAAAGCACGTTACAAGAAAAATATTTTGTGTGTAGAGTACAGATAGTGAAAATTTGAGTGTAGATATGATCCAAGATATTTATTCACCAAAAAAATATTACTTAACTGTGACCCTTGTCTGCATATTCTGCCCCTTACTGCTACATGCTCGAATAATCTTGCAAGAAAATTTAAATGATGTAACTAAACAGTCCTCTGTCAAAAGAAATTAAGCTTAACTAAATAACATCAATTTAATTGTTGTGGAATTTACAAACAAATGCAAACACGCAGCGAGGGTTTGCTTGAAGAAGGAACCGAGCTGGCGCGGCCTCCGACCCTCTTCTGCTCAGATTATCCAACGAGGGTCTGGTTACACTGACGAAGCGGCCTGAACAAAAAATTAAACTTAAATTATTAAGTTCCGTAAAAAGAATCTGTTCATTGAAAATAATATCGGTACCCGGAAATTGGTTTATAACATAACGAAACATGACGCCTAAATAACTGCGAAGGGGTAAGCAGTGGAGTATAATACACTCCCACGATTCACCAGTTATGTTAGAAAGAAATCTGTAATTAAATAATAATTCGAAGTTAGACCAAGCTAACCAGAATAAGGTACAGTGAAGATCCTAACATTATGATGACTATGATTACAAAAATATAATACACTAAGACTATGTTTCTCTTAATAAAGAAACCAGTGTTTGATATGACCGTGATATTCCTAAATAACTTAACACACAATAATATTACGCCCTATGAACTTCTGTAGACAACTTCAAATAGAATTCAGACATCGAGGCATTTCTTTTCACGAAATCTATGTAGAAATGATTTTCTTTACGATACAAATTAAATTCCGTATGATGCTCTCTGCTTAACTCGTAAGGTACTCGTCGTGATTGAAGCAGGGTTTTTTTTGTAGGTAGAGAAAGATGTTTTGGTTGTTAAGGTAAAATGTTCTGTATTGGTTTTCACTATGAACCTATGTA
>DWFO01000796.1:0-18248 GCA_018246595.1 Mimoniades nurscia nurscia
AATTTTTAGTAGTGTCCGACCCGGGAATCGAACCCAGGACCTCCCGTTCGGCAGTCGCACTCGCAACCAACACGACCGACGAGGCAGTCAATACTTGGTACTTTATGAATACTTGATATTTTTATATATAAAAAAAATTAAGCCTGTCAATGCAAACGCCAGGTGTGGCATATAGGAAGTCTTTCTTTTTGTACATAAACTTTGTTGTGTTAAAATGTACGTATGACGTTTGTATGTAGTCTATTAAATTTTTTTAGGTAGTCGCCATCTTGTAACTGTGGCTTCGATTGACTTTATGCTGAAAGACTATTTTTGAGCGATTGATTGCTGGTACCATTCTGGTATTCTATTTTCTATGTAACCTGTATATATTGTATTATTGCTTCAAATTGTATATTTAGAATAATTGAATGTTAATTTTTTCTCCAGCTAGAATTAGATTTGGTGATATTTTTAAGGAAACTGACGGCAGTGAATAATTTAAGCCAATGCTAGTGGCATTGTGTGGTCACCGTTTAGAAATCATTAATAAGCCGCAAAATTACCAATGAAATGTTTTATTGACACAAAATAGTAATAATTACAATTGTATTTTTTCTAATAACGTTATGACATTACGTCTTGTTATCTATTAAGCACGTTGGTGCCTTTTTCATTTTAGAAAATTATTTTGATTTACATTGATTTTTTTTTTGTTAATGAATTAACGGATAGTTACTTTTTTGGAATTCAATATTGAGTAAACGGTGATTGTGCACGGTTACAAAAATTGTTTTATTTCTTACGCTTCTAATTAAAAAGGTAGGGGAAAGTAAGTAATTACATTATTTATGGGTAAATGAATAATGAGAAATGATCCAAAGTGACCCAGGCACGGGTTATGGGATCAATGGATGGGTGAGAGTACATTAATTGGGGAAGACGGGAGTCGTGAAAAATATACAGTAAAAAAACAGAAATTTATATATTATTACTCATTTATATTATAGGAAATTCTTTTCTAATACAACAAAAACGATCCTTAACATTTTAGTGAAAAATCAACATTAAGACGGTTGAAAAACTAAAGGATTCTTTAATGTGAAGTTCGATACTAGGAATTCTGAATCGCTTTTGCGGCACTTTACCTGTAAGAAAATACAAATTAGGTACGAGATCCACTGTGACCCAAGCGGAATGATTTCCCCGTGATTGGCTTTCATGGAAAAAATATGTATGAACAAAAATCTATATAAAGGATAAACTGACATCTTTTCCAGTGGGTTTAATATATTTATGATGTACATTTTTTTACATACTTGCAACTTTTTTTACTTTTTATACTTATATGCAAGCATTTAAAAGTTTGATCACTTACCGTTCGGAGTGTGATAGCACATATTGCCACTTCGACATTGCGTCAGTGACATTGACCAGTAAGAAGAAAGCTGGAATGGCCAAGGTCCAACCACACTTTTGTGTTCGTAAGAGTAACATAATTATAACAGGTGACCCAGTTAGCCCCAAAATTATGTGACCCAAGCGTAAACGTCGTGTTGACAAACGCACGCGACGAAATAAAAGTACTGCATACAGGAAGTGTCCCGGACTGACGAGAACCTCGATAAACCGGTCCACACATAGCTAGCGGGGATTCATCGACATTAATAAAACGATTTTAGTAAGGTCAACGAGAGTGCTGAAGTACAATGGGAACGGAGTGTAAAATTGTAAGGAACTAGATATAACTTTTTTTAATGGTACATAAAAAAAGAGTGTCAGTTGTGAGAAAGTGGCATTCTCCACTAGTCAACACTTGGAGAATAGTAAACAAATATAGAGTTAAAAATGCTAGGAACATAAATTAAAAAATACTGCGTATGCGGTCAGGAAAAATACCAATAAAAGTCACGTTAATATCTAATTATTTATTATTATTATACACCATGATTCAACACTCGTATGGCTAGGCAACCGATATAAAACGTGGGTTAATAAAAAAATTATATACGGGGACACGGTACTTCAAAAGCGCTGGACTCCACGGGTAAGTCAGCCCGAGCGGCTTCAGCGTCAGGCACTATATATTTTCATAACAAGAGTATACTCTTTGGCGGATAAACTCCAAAATCGTAACCACAACAACCCATTGACGAAACACGACACGATACATACACAAGTATAATTATAGTGCGAGCTGTTAAATATGATGACAAAACAAAAATATATATGTTGCAAAGTAACCATTATTTCATGCAGTATTTTATGCAGCAAAAATACAGTAAATGTAACGAAATAAAAAAATTATATAATTTTAATATGTACACCGTGTTCTTAGTTTATGTTTATTGAAAAATATAATATATTTTAATGTAACTAGTACTAGGTAGTATCAGACGGTGTAGTGGTAAATAGTGAGAAACAGTACAGCAAGTAATTTTATTAGGGATAAATTTTTTTGACACAAAATCGATTTCGATTCTTAACAATTAAATAATTGTTTAAAATAGTGTGTATAAGCGAAGTGGTACTGCTCAATCCGGACGAATAACGGGCAGAACCAAGGATCCATGTTGTGATGGAAATGCTTCGTGAATCAAGGTCTTGTAACCTCACTACAGGTACCTCGTTGGGACGCCGATGGACCAGTACCTTGATAGTATGATAAAGACATACATACAATAAAACTGCATGTTATTAAATACGACTATATAATAATCACGAATAATTGTACATACACTATGTATTAATAATAATAATAATGTAAAAAAATTACATTTAGCATGATAATAACTATTGCAATCTTTAATTTAGGCAAGTGTTAATTGTAACATATGAGGCGTTTATTTTGAAAGTTGGGCAAGTGCATTTATGAAAAAAAAATATGAAGATTATGGTAATTAGAGATAAAACTTAGTATGATCGTAAACAATTTAGAATCTGAAATATAAATCAGATCTTAAACAATTTAGAATTAAATTTTTAAACAATTAAGTCACAAAAAATTTCAGAATCTTAATAAATGAGAGATGGATGTTTTAGCACTTAATAATGGTACATATGGTAATATATATTGGTATATATGGTAATAATAATGGTACATATGTTTAATTTGAAAATGGTGCAAGTCCATCTTAGGTCGCAATTATTTAACACAGCAAAATTTAACTCCGGTTGCTGTATGGTAAAGCGAATATGATAGTTTAACACCATGACATGTCTGAAATAAAGGGTGTTTTTGTAACCGGTGATTATACAATATTTCATAAATAATAATAAGTACGTCTTAATTTTGTGTTTCAATAATAATACCAACACGGGGAAATTATTTAATTACACTATTGGCAACACTGAAAAACTAAATTGAATAATATTCGAGTCATAAAGAGAGCAGGTCATTACCATATACACCTCCCATTCATCATGAATATTTTAAAATGTTAAGTACTGAGTAAAGTTCAATATTCGTACATAAGTGATTAACGAAAATGTATAATTTCATTGAAATTCTTAATAAAATTGAATTGTTTTTTTTTGTTATATTGTAAATGTTATATTTTCTACTGTTATATTTAAAAATTGTTCTCTCTTTTTACTTCACATTTTATTTAATATTCAAATTTATATTAATTTTAACAGTTTTAATTTGAACAGTATTTTTTTGTTATTGTTAATAAAGACATCAGTCTTTATTTGACTGAAATATTATCCATTTAAATCAACAATTATAATAATTCATTAATTTAGAAAATGAGGCAACTCCATTTAGTTATAATAAAACCTTTATTTTTTTAGCCAGCACAATAAAAACTATTGGATTATAAACTTATATTATCGAACACCACAAAATAAAAAAATATGTCTATTAATATTTACCAATATTTTTAAATGTATGCATTGCAACGCAAAACCTTAATTATCTCGAAATAACAAAAAATGGACTTGCCCCACTTTCAAAATAAATGCCTCATATGACTTAATAAAAATTTTCGAAACAAAATCATAATAAAAATTTTCAAAATACGTTTTATGATCCGTGGGTTTCATTTTGATATTTTCCTTTGATGTTGATTAACAAGCTCACTTATATGCAGTATTTTATATGCAGGAAATATCCATAACTACCGTAAGGGCACGTTTACACTTATCGTATACGGGTTACTGTATAAGTTTTTAGCTTTTAATACGTGTAACTATGTAGATCTAGTTTTATCGCACCGTGTGGATACAACCATACGCCACTGGAGCCGTGACAGTGTAAACGCGCCCTAACCTATTGTTATTGTAGTGTATTGAGACCTTCGTGGTGATCTTACAGCGACTTGTTCGTATAGTGCGAAAATACAATTTCAGTCTACATTATTTTTACCTTTTTACATTAATTTAACTTTCACAATTGTCACCGCTGATCAGATTCAAATGAACTTTATATGATCCTTCAACTCAAAGGTAATCACTGCGAAGGAGCATTTTTGCGCCATCGATAAAAATTAACGACAGATAAAGAATGGCAACGACAGCATAAACATGTCCAGCTAAAAAGTAAAACGTATTTAAAAGATTTTTACTATTAGAGCTTTACAAGGGTTTTACAATAGATGTGCCAGCACTAACGAACAGGTAGCGGTTATAAAGGGCGATAATCTAAGGGACATCCAACTCACTGATCATGTCGAGAGAATTGGGAAGCATGCCCAGCGTGGGAACAATGGGCAAACACCCTTTGTGGAGAGCTATGTCCGGCGAAGGGCTTGAACAGGCTGATGATGTCGAGAGAATGAAAGGACTTACTGCATCATATTTACTATTAATAACAAATTTAACATATATGTTAGATAATTTTTTATTTCTCAAATTTCATGAAAATATATAAACGTACTCATGATTAATATACTTATATATTTACTTTTATAGTGCACCGCTTACACACAGACACTTACGTAACCTCCGACAAGGTTTGTCGGCTGGCAACCGACAAGAGAACTCGTTTAGGATTCATAACAGCGACTGGAATAATGATAAGTTTATATTTAATGAACTTACGCCATATATTTCATTTAACATGTGTCGATTAAGAGTCACTGTGGACAATAGGCATGATGACAGTATCCAAGAATCTTCAATTTATGATTTCATATTATATGATTTACACAGCGTAAAAAACTCAGTTATTTTTAGATTATGAGCAATAAATACTGCAATCCGTCGTGACAGTTTGAACACCAATCAGGGCGTGTGACGTCACGAGTGTGTAAATATCAATGATTTCGTAGGAGCTCAGATACTTTTCCCCGTATTTTCAATTAATTTGTACTTGTATACGTTTAATTGCTTAATTTCGAAATACAGAGACCAATCTTTAGTCATGGGACAGGCTTTACCAAAGAAAATGGTAATGATATGCCTAGAATAGATTTGATGATGTTTAAGGGATTGCATCACACAAATACTTTTCTTTAGCAGAATTCAGGAATGTTAAGACGTCCATGTAGGCATGTTGCTAATAAAAAATAACTATTTAAAAGTTAACACTATATAAAAATCACTTAATATTAGAGGTTGATCCTGTAATATATCCATGGTACTATATGGTACTCCATATAATTTTCATTATCGTCTGATAACTGGAAAAAGGATGAAATACTGATTAAAACAAAACCAATAGTGATTAACTATAGTCAAAACACAAAATTTTACGTAACATAATTCATTCTACGTATTTATACAACAAACATAATATTTACATGTAGATACATACAAGATATTAGGATCTATAAAATAAATTGATATCGTGCAAAAAAGTGGTCTTCGCAGAATTATATAGTGGAATTAAAACTTATAGGAGATGGATTTTCTGTGCAAGATTAAGCCACTTATTTCATACCGTTTTTTTAGAGGAACAAACAAATAACTCGCTGAGTAGTTATATAGAAGCGTTTCACACCGCGGACCTACACACCATATACATTTGAATACATTATTTAAGATAGAAATAGCAACGTAATAACTGTTCCAATATCATAACATTACTGTTTACGAACAGTTTACAGAGACGTGACGTAAAATAGCGAAGCCATGACACCGGCAAGCGCTTAAGCGGCAATTTTAAATTTAAAAGGCAATATTTGTATATTAAACTTTTATTTTTCCAAAAATAAGATATTTTTTGGAAAGAAGAGACTTTCAAACAACATAAAATAGTTTTCAAAATCAGTCTTCATGCCTATTACACACGCTGAAAGCTATTTTTGTACTGTCAGCATAAAAGGTGCGTTTCATTAACGATAGACAATATGATCTTGCCTAGTTTAGCGGTGGGAAAGAAACAAACAATACCAATATTGCTCAAAGACCCTATAGGTACAAACTATTTTCGTACTACATTTTTTTTAAATTTTTCGGGATTTGATAAACAGATAAAACAAAATTAATCAAATCGTTTTCTCTGCGCACCCTACACGCACAGCCGCCTTGGCAGTGGCCAGTGTGAAACAAGTAAGCGTTTTGACTGTTGTAATTTGGCAAAATTGCGTGGTCATGCCACTTACCAGTCTAATGTCCAGCTGAGACTACAGGTTTTGTTACAACCCCTTTGATTTCAAAAACCACCAGCCAATCCTAGATCCAACCACTGGCGACGTGCTCCCTCATTCCCTCGACACAACTGATGTGGGTGAACTTTCAATGTTTTATTATAATTTTTCCTTTATTTAATACTTCAAACGTACAGCAACACAGCGAGCAAATAAGCTACGCGATGTCGGTATTTGGTTTTCTCTGAACTTTAAAACAACAAAAAAAATAAAGATCTCCCGACAAGGTTTGTCGAATTTCAGATACAACTGTTATAATACAGAACGTGCATAATATGCCCACCAGGTGAGTGATAAATAAACAATTGTCAGGTCCAAGATAATGACCAGGCCATTGACAAGTTTTACTGTACTGGGTTTATATTATAAATTGCCATTAAATAAAAAAAATCCTCTGTGATAGTCCATCATTTATTTTTTACTCCAACCAACAATGCAAGCATAACTTTTTCATCATAATCAAAATATGGCCAATTTTTTCACGACCATAGACAATTTTAACGTTTATCTATAAACTACACTAAGCGCAATTATCTTTTAACATTTAACCAAAAAAGAACAAATTGCACAAAACCACTTGAAATATCAATTAATTGCGTAAGACACTATGTTTAAGATAAAGATAAGATAAAAAAAAATCGAAATTTGAAAAAGAGAAAAAAGCTATTTTGAAAATACCAAATACCGACTAATTACATATACATATATATTTATGACAAAAAAAAAAAACAAAATCTACAATATACAAAACCGATTACAGCGATGTCACTGTTAAAAAAATCTATTATGACAGCTGAATGTCCATAACACATTGTTATTCAGCAGTCCATTGTTATCACTGTACATGTCACACTATGCGATGGCAATTTTTTAAATCAAACACCCATTTTTTTTATTTGAAAACAGTAAATAAGACCTACATAATATTATGATTTCTTATAAAAATAACTAAACAACTATGTAATGATCTCGTTAAAATCTATTAACATCTTTTCTTTGTTATAGTCTTAGTGCATTAAGTTATAATTAAAGCGATTATAGAAAAAATGAAAAAACAAATTAAATAAACGTTAAATATAATTTTTCATTCATCCTAAGTTAGTGTTCTCTGTGTGCCGAGACGCAGGCAGGAACTTTGGACTGGCGACGGTCAGACTTTACCAGGTCATGTCAGGACTCACGACGGTCAGACTTTACCAGGTCATGTAAAGACTCACGACGATCAGACTTTACCAGGTCATGTCAGGAATCACGACGGTCAGACTTTAACAGGTCATTTTAATATAGCAACAAGACTTATAGACGAATACTGCACGAACAATTGTATTTTGCCACTGGTGATAACCCCCCGCCCCCTTTTCGGTCCACGTAATTCATCTCAATTTGAGTTTATTTTCATTTCACATATAACCCAACAACCCTTCTGTCTTTCGGTAATGAAACCAATGAGTTATTGGAGACAGTTGACCAAACTCCGTTCTCACTCAACCACCATCATACAGTATATATTAAAAATATTATTAGTTATATAATATATACATATATATCTTCCATAATATTGTCGACCAGCCGTCGATTTGACTAACGAAATACGACCTAATAATTTAACATACGGACACTTCCTCGGCTTGTTACAACGTCGTTTCTAACATTCTTTTCGTTACTATTATTGTATGCGCATATTTCTCTTGAGAGACAAACCACGCGATATCCATCGCCTGATAGACATTTCAAACTCTCTTCTCTCATACAAACTAACTCAACAATGCATTATATCGTAATTTGATTTTTAATACGACAGTCCAAAAAAGCGTCAACGATATATGAGCGATTCAGAAGGAATTTATTGTGAGAATATAAATTAGAATATTACACAATTGTAGTAATAACATTAATATTAAAGTTTTATTTATAATAAGGATCGGTACCCACTATCCGGGTGCGCGCGCCGCCGAGGACGCGACGTTGACGTTGACAGCTGTCATAACAGACGTTACAGTGCCGCAACAGATGACAAAGAAGAAAAAAACCAAAATTAAGTTACGAAGTCGTAACCGAGATATTTCTTATTTTTCCGACGGACCCTGGCCGCTTTCTTGTCGTCGTAGTCCTCGGACGTGTCCTGGTCGTACACCACGCTATTGTCTATGACCCAGTCCTCGCCTATTTCATTTTTAATCTGTATCTGCTTCACTTGCTCCCGGACCGAGGGGGAGGCGACTTTTTTTTTCTTTTTTTGCCCGGGTCGTTGGGGTCCCTGGACCTCTTCCGGGGCCTGTCCTCGAGCACAAGGTGCTGGTACTCTTCGACGATGAAGTTCTCCGGCTCGTAGCTGGTGGTGATCTCGACGCCCACGGAGGGGTCCACGTCGGGAAGGATGTAGTAGTTCTCGAAGTCCCCTTGAAGGGTTATTTCGTTCATATCCGCTGTGAAGTGGCGTTTTTTCTTACCTGCAAATAACAAAAAAAGTATTTAATTAAAAGGATTTATTTCAATGTACCACCATTCTCCATCGAATATTGGCAAAAAAACTTCTTCTGAGACCATCTTCAAGATATAATCAAGACATAATCCAGAAGTCATGTTAATAACAAAGGAACAAGGTTATCCAACAAAGGAAATTTTGAGTAAAGATAAAAAGCAAAATAACTGACCTGTGTTACAATGCTTGATGTAAGCATATTTATGTTTGGTTGTCTCCGGGCTGATGTTGACCATCCATTCCGAGTTTTCAGATGGAATCTCCTTGACTTCCTCCATGGTTATCTCCTGTTCTTCGGCGATCTCGTATATAAAGTTATCCCCGATTTGGCCGTCCTCCATGATGTGGAGCACCTCAGCTTGGGGCTCGTCTTCGACGGTTGATGGTTGAGGGATGATCTGAAAGTCGTATTATATTATAACAACGGGAATCATCTCTCGGTAGATACATCGGAGGATAAGTTAAATTCACAGAGCGCTTCATTTAAGCCTTCACTTGCAGATACACAATGAGTCTATAATAAATTACTTTTATTGACACTGTTACATGATGTTCAGGACTCTGTTGGTGAAAGAAATAGCTTGTTGTTAGCCCTAGCACTGAATCAACTTAACTGGCATATACAATCACTTTTCCTTTGGTGACATATCGTACATTCCCATTTCTTATTTAATCTATGCTATGCCCAAGAGTTACTATGAGCATCGCAAGTAGATCTGAAGACACTCTTAATAGCACCACAATAATTATAATATTATTAAGTCATAATTATAATATTACCTACCTCAATAATTTGCTTGGGGTCCTGCATCTTGGTGATCACTTGCTCTGACTGCGTGATGGAGGCCTCAGCTTTATCAGTTTCCACCTTCACAACCCACAGCTGCTTTTTCTGCAGATTCTTTAGAGACCTGAACAAGAGATAATCGTTAAAGCAAAATCTAGATGGCGAAGATAAACATAGCAACAATGACTTGATAACGAATTTAAGAGGGGATTAGATCCGCCCGCATCCCTTCCCGTGGTTTGAACTATTATCGGGCGCTGATTATCTCATAAACATGTGTCCAATGTCAAGAGTGTCATGGGCCCGTATAAGACAAGACATTCATATTAAGACATTGTGGATATGACTGATCATTTGTCAACAATAGGACATCAAACATCCATACCAGTTTAAAGTTTTAAATCAGTTGGCCCAAAAGCCCCTTTTGTTCTTCTGTTATTGCATAAAAAAACGGTTTGCAACTATCCCGGCGACACATTGCTACTGGGACTCACAGGTATCCCAGTGTGTCGACCAGCTGTCTCACGTTCAGACGGGACGCAGTCTCCGGGGGCTCCTTCTTTACCGGCTCCGCGCTGTAGTTGTGCTCCAAGCGGATAATGTCGGCGGCTGGAATAATACCATGCAGGGCAAATTTTATTGCTGCCAAAACTTGGTCGGCACGAAGGAATGAATCAATAATGGAAATTACTATCAGAATATGAAAATTTTATACATCTACAGCACATCTTGTTAATTCTGGATTTGGATATT
Organism: Mimoniades nurscia nurscia; assembly: GCA_018246595.1. Taxonomy (NCBI): domain Eukaryota; kingdom Metazoa; phylum Arthropoda; class Insecta; order Lepidoptera; family Hesperiidae; genus Mimoniades; species Mimoniades nurscia. The sequence goes on from DWFO01000796.1 coordinate 10,595, forward strand.
TCCTCCAATACGCAAATCCAAAGGACGAAAGTTTTCCAGTTCGTATCTAACCAGACTGGATCCAAACAGCGAGATGCCTGTTACAAATACCTGCTCTCCAAAGAAAACTGCAAAAATGCCAGAACCACTAGAAAACGCAAAATATATAAAATCGCGAATGTCGCCCCTCTGCCATATCAATTCCTATCAGCTAAAACCAAAATCGAGACGCGGACTGTACAGGAAGTGTACTTCGTCTGCTACGAGTATGTATTACGGCAGATGATTTAAAACCGCGATCAAGATATACCAACTAAGTTTTGGTCCTCCTCACTCCTAAATATTCTCGACTCAACTAGCCATTTTCGACCATATCAGCTATGACCCGAAAACAAAAAAACTTCTTCAATATAACTTGTCAGTATTCGAAACAGTTCCTTCCATCCCGTGGGAAAAAATAAAGTAACATCGGTACATATTTAATCAGGCAATCCACTTTACTGATTAATGAATTATGCTGAAATATCAATTGTGCTTTCGACCGTTTTTTTTGGTTTAAAGAAAGTATTTCTCTAGAACAAATAGAGTTTTACTTAAATTAAGACACAGAAAATAAATAACATAAAAAATAGGTTTTCTCCTCTAGACATTATAGAATCACCAACAAATCAATCACATGTACAGTCAGCACAACAACGATCCGTACCGTTATAATTGTAGTAAACTTCGTCCATTGTTGCGATTTGTTTGACATCAATTTGAGCGAATGTTGCCAGAAAATAAAAGCAGTCAATGAAGCCATATTTATACATACTATTATTAATAAGAGTCTTTCGATACTCGAATTCGACAGTGGGATGTATATTTTATACGACCCATGAATTCTATCGATATCGATTTATGGGTCAATATTTGGCAACACTAATTCTGCGTCGGTGCGTTGTCGTCGAGTTGAGGTACCGCCGGCCGTCCGTCTTTGAATCTGTATGTCAGTGAAGGGCACGAGTTTCGAATTCAACTTGAATTTTCTTAATAATGGCACAATAGTTACATAGATATACATATATTATTATACAGCCAATGCATGTCAAAATCACCTAGCCCCATATTTATATTCATTTCTCTTGTATAGCATTCCCACACAAGTCCCATTTTCCTTATTATTGATAATATAATTAATAAATATTCGGTGAACCGTCAGTACTCTTGTACAATTTAGAGATTAAAAAAGATTTTCTCTACGACCTGTGAAGCCTGTCAAGCCGCACATGGCCAGCGCGGAAGACAATGGCCTATTCATTTTAAGAGGAGACCTATATCCAACAGTGATACGATAAAACTTTCGATGTATTGATGTATGTATTGTAGTGAACTATAGATGAAACCTCGATGTATTGTAGCGAAATATTGATGAAGCATATTTCCTAGAATTTTCTTAAAAGCCGAGGCATGTGTGTAACTTTTACCGGCGCTGTACGATAACTGAATTTTCAAAGTACCCTCTGAAACCGATAACGCTCCCATATACTTGTATTTTCAGTCATTTCCTACATACAAGGACTTATCACATGAATTTGTTAGCTAAAAAACTGAGAAAAACGTATTAAAAAGTGATAAATATTGTTTATTCACAACAACTACAGCACATTATCGTTATTAACCAGCCTGTGTAAATCCACTATTAGACATACGTAGGTCTCTCTTAAGAGATTTCGACCCATAATCCCCACGCTGGGCATGCGGATTGGGGATCGCAGAGCCCGGTTTCTCGCGCCACCTACGCTGTTACCCGTAGACGGCCAGGACATTTAGACGTGATTAGATATACCACGATCTGCCAGCACCGGTTTAGTCGCCTCTTCCGACACCCTGGTTTATTTTGACCCTGGGACGTATTCTTTATCGCTCGCATAAAACCACCAGCAAAATTAAGCTTCATAACAGATGTATGAAATACAAACATTTTGAAAATATACAACCTCCTCAAACACAATACAAATTATTGAGAAAACCGATAAAGGCCCTTTGGTTGCCCATGCTACAGGTAAAGAAAACCACGAAAGGGAAACATATACGGCATTTTTTGTCTTTTAACAGAAGGAATTCTGTCTGCAATGTCAATAGAACTACACTTTCTGACATTGACATTGACTTAATGACATTGACAGCTCGAAAGGTGTGTTAATCGTACGGCTGTGTTACCTATATAAGTTAGTATATAACACATATATACCTTCCGGCTGGCGAACGAATCTCTCAAACAGATCTTGGAATGATTCCGCAACCCTTCCGTCTGAAAGCAGAGAGGCTACCATCAGCAGGGGTACCTTTTGGCTTTTTGTTTTTCGTTCGGAATGCGGAAAATTTTAACCTGTGCGTTAAATGACGTTCGATTAATGATTTTTTTAATTTGGAAGCTTTTTTTTTACATTTGTTACATTTTGAACCGTTTTCCGTCTCGTAGCAAAGAGAAGGTTTGCGCTAAAATAATGCGATAAAATTAAAAACGGGACATTGATGATCTCGACGCGTCGGTTGTTACTTGAAAAGTATAGTTCGAAAAAAAAAACAGATATTCACAAATAACATTTGTTATTAACATCGTGTTTGTACATTTAAGATATCTTTTACAGTTTATTATTCTCACATCATTATTGACAACTTTCTGTCTGAAAGTAAGAGATGGGCTCATGTATTTTTTGTATTTATTCATTCGGTTCATTGTTAATCTGATAATCAAATAATGTTCGGTCTTTGAGAGTCGGGTTTTAAAATTTATTATATAAATATGTTTTAAGTCACAAAACAAATACGATACGCTCGCGAAGCTGTCCCAGGACGTATACGTTCGCCCACGTAGCACGAGTTGGCGTCGCTACTGTTACGGTATAGGCATCGATAATGCGCCTGCGCAGTCGCGTGCGTTTTCCCTGAGGTCGTCAGACACGATGGCACGTCGCAAACGAAACGCGCTACTGTACCAGTTAGCAGAATTCACACGTTGTAAAGAACATTTCGAAGAGTTCTAATGTAGATTTCCTTATGATGTTCTCCTTTGCCAATACACCAAGGCATATTGAATGTTAACGAGGCCTGTAATTTTATATAGCCAGATCTATATCCGTGGCCTGGAAACCGAGATACCAGAGTGTAATTGATGCTAAAATCTGAGACACTGCTATATGTCCAAGATCCGCTAAAGTCTCAAACGCTTAAGCGCTTTTTTGGAAGATGTTTTTAACATTTGTTACATCCATCCGTTGTGAAAGCTACTTCTCCTTGTAACTTTGATTCTTGGACAGATTCCAGAAGAATTCTCTAAAACGCCTTTCTTAGGAGTTGCTTACATCGTCAGAACCGGTTAGACACATTCAGCCGTTTTATCTTCGCGTTGATAAATCAATTTTTTCTCCAGGGTTATATTCACAATCAGTTCAACCTTTCGAATCTAGTGAATAGGACACACTGATCAAGGGAATGTGAGAATGTCAAGTGCTGACCGCATATCAGCCATCCAAGTCCGATGTTAGTCTACCGTACATTCAGTACTTCTGACCAAAGTACCTATGTATTATTTAAATTGCGCTTTACACAATATTACCCTATCAATTCTTAGTATATACAAAACATCTATAGTCGCGTTTGGTGAAAATATTTTTATAATAATGTTAAAAATAAATATAATAATACTATAATATTTTTGGACATCTCCACACCTGCCATCTGACTTTAAAACAAGCATCAAGAGAGTCTGTGCTATCATAACCAGAGACTAATAAACCACATATAAATATAAGCATATATGGATATTTTTTTACACTGAGACACAACAAATATTTGTGCTCATCACACAAATATTCATTTTTGATGGGAATGGAACCCACGCCCCCGGCGCAACAGTCAGGTTCACTAACCACTGCAACAAGGGACTAGTCGAGTAATTGCACTGGTAGTTAGACAATACACTTCACATCTTCACACTACCACCACCTTGGTCCGTGGAGACCACCAATAGGCGACAATACATCAGCTGACATCAAAGACAGATACAAGTCGACACTGCACCATATACTAGGTTTACGACTGTCACTCCTGATCAATCCTCAATTTAACCCATAAAACTATGACTCTACATTCTATCTCTATACATTCAAACACACGAATGAACGATGCAGTTGTTATTAGTAACAATATTTTGCGACTCAAAATAATTTACTTGGGTTGCTCTTTATCCCGAGCCGTTGAAACTACACGAAATTTATTTAATTCGCTATGTTCTAACGCAAAAACTAAAATAAACCAGAACTAAAATAAAACCAGACCATATCTTTATGCCTGTCCAATAACAAAAATATCCCCCTATACAGCCAAGGCAGTGGATAAAATCCCTATGTGTTTCCTTGTTAAAGAAGGGCGTGTGAAGCTATCAATCTGAATGTTTGCATGTAGTCTAGACATGAGCTTTGTAGATGGTTTAAATAACCTTAGATATATGTATGAGCTGGAAGTAACCAGTATATACAACAGTCCACAATGAGGCAGTGTAATGGAATGTTCTCCAAGGCGCCCTTAAGTGCGAAGTGGACCTGTGCCCAACAGTGGGATAAAGAGAGAGTTGCTACTTGCAGCCAAATCAATCCTATACAACCTTTGTTACTGTAGCTGTAAGGGACATTGTGAATAAAAAAACCAGGTGTACAAATACAATTGATCTTAAAATCTCTGTGCACAATCTATCTCTTAACAAAATACACTCACCCCTCTTGTCGCTCTCCGATTGTTGCATTGCTTGTTCTTGCAAAGTCAGCAGCTCAGGGAGCATCGGTGAATCTATCCAAAGCCCTTGGGCATCCACCTCAAAGTGATACCTGGTATGCATTTACAACATAAGAGATATTTCTTGTTCAACTAACACACATATGTATGTCGCTACCTTCTTAAACCATGGGTATAGAATGTAACCAAATTTTCAACCTTTGCAATAGCTGTTTACAATTAACTATTTTGAATATCAATTACTTTGGACTACCAGATGCAAAAATATTGCGCTTGTTAAAAATAGTTAACCAAAAGTCTGCAGTACCTTAACAAACTTAACAATGTACAAATTTTCTTTCTTTCTTTTTTCTTCCAAATACATGTTTCTTTCATTACGTAGCAAAAAACGTTTGCAAAACGAATATTAAAAATGCATGATACAAAATAGTGCTATCATTTACTTCATACATTATATCGCTAAATGCATAATAAATGGAGAAAAAGTTAAGAGGAAAATCCTGGCAGGACCATTTTTACAATGATAGAAATGAACTTATTGACTTATATACCTGGTATACTAGTGTATTATCATCATCTTATTTGAGGAAGACAGAATGAACTTTTTTAGGGTGACTCCACTGCCACAATTACTATAAGGTAACAACAAAACTGAACTGCCTGATTAGGTCAGCAGAGGAATGTGGTACACTCTTATGGGTCTCAGTATATGAACTACTATAGTATAGCGTAGTGCCGTACACCAAGCACAAATGTAACCACCGATTGACCTCTAGAAAATAGAAATTAGGAAACCCGAACTGGAGATTGAACCCACAACCATACAATCATTATTACTAAACAACATCTGTTCGATTGTTAAAAGATCAGTAACAAATCCAAACTGTCAAATAGCTGCACTTACCCACACAGTTGCAAGCTGAAGTGCCTCCAGAGGCACTCGCTCTCCTCCTGCATCGCTCCCTCGATCCATTCTTGCCTCTGATTATCATTTTCAGTTCCTGAATTTACACTGAAGAAAAAAAATTTGCTCTTCACACAAATATTTATTGTGGGTGGGAATCGAACCCACAACCCCCGACGCAACAGTCAGGTTCACTAACCACTGCACCAACGGGCCAGTCTCTATGTTGGCAAGTCCAGTGTTTCTCAACATTGTGAATCATTGAGTGTCGAAACTAGGAACGAATATGTAAACATCTAAGAAAAAATTAAAGTTAAATATTATTATAAAAGTCTTTTATAGCAACAATAATTCCAACTTGGTAAAATTGTTTTGAGAAAGTTATATTCAGTTTACTTTTATATGTGTTTTTATAATTGGCAATTTACTAATTTACTTTTTTAAAGGAAGTGTGGGAATGAGTGTTAGCCAACCACCACCTAACATTATGAGGTCTTATAAACTAAAATCATAAATAGCATAACATGATGCCTTTAATTTGTGAAGAGTTGGACTCTGAAGAGTATTCCATGTTTCACTTGTAACATTTATATACTACGCTGGAATAGGTGGTGAATCTACTGACATATACTGGACACGAATCTAGATTCTGAGCCACTACTAGAAAATCTAAGACAAATCCAGTGGTACTTGACTTGTGAATCGAACCCAGATCCTTGCGATCAGCAAACACTCCCACAACCACACAACCATTGAAGCAGTTATTTATTTAACTTTACATGTCGCCTGTAATCCCCAAAGAGGTAGACAGAGTGTAGTACTCTCCCACATTTCACCAACTATGTTTACATCCCACTATGGAATAGGTGGTGAGTCTATCGCCATACACTAGTATGTACCATGTATCTATATGTAACATGTACATATATGTACTGGATATGTATCCAGACTACATGCCAGTACATGAAAATAACAAAAAATGTACCATAACACCTATACAAGAAATTATTAATTATAAAAGTTTAATAGCACCTATTATGGTTAACAGAGCACAAATCTGGATTCTGACACACTACAGAGAAATACAATTTAAAAAATAAAACAGTAATAATTTGCCTGACTCGAGTACAAAACCCAACACCTCTCGTTCAACACCCACCACTTGCAATGAGACAGTCAAACTAAAATATCATTTTTATGTAATGAATTTTATTTGCCCTACATTTTTTAATTCCATCCATTTGTATTTAAATGCTAAATAATATTATAAATATACAATTATAATGTACAGCAGTGACAAAGCATAATACAAAAATGAATATTATACAACCATTGTCTTGTAACTTTGGTGTTCATTTATTGTTGCTAAGGAATTCTTATAATCCAATTGCCATTATAATCAATATGGCATGCAATGAAGCATATAAAATAGGTAAAAGTAATGGATCAAAAATATATTGACATGGTAATAATGCTTCACATAATATTTTTCTATAAAAGCGTATCGCTGCCTAGTTATCCTAATAATATTCATGTCCTAAATGTGTTTTAACAAAACAATAGAATGTACGACACAAATACGTGCAAAACTATATAGAATAATCCATGTAACGCATGTTAAGTACGACCCGGGGGTGAATACGAGGTATGAGTACATTGATATTGTAAACATCTTATAGGATATAAAAAATAGCCATTTATGGACTCGGTAATTTTTCTCTAGCACAAAGGTCACGCAGCAGCACGGACTGGATTTATGCGATCGCTTTTTATGTTTTCCGTGTGATAATGTAAATAAGAGCGGGAAAATCACTTACTTGTAGAAGGAGAAGCTGCATATCACATCATATTCTAAATTGCAACCTTCTACCACACACTTCAGGGCACTCATAATGGACTCTTTGCCACGACCTCCGAATGTGGCTATCGGATCCTCACATCCTTGTCGCGATGTTAATTTTAGAAAATATTATCATTTAGCGCCTAAACTAACTT
>DWFO01000797.1:0-18244 GCA_018246595.1 Mimoniades nurscia nurscia
TGTTCTACATTCCTCTGCCTACCTCTTTGGGGATTACAGGCGTGATGTTACTTTACTTTACTTTGATATTTATAGTTCCAGGCCCTGAGGGAGTGTAAGAGGCCTATCTTCATCAAACAGGTTACATGCTGAGTGTAATCGAAAGACTCCGAAAATGCCGTGCGAACCTAGTCTTATGGTGTCCATGAATGTCTTTCGTTTTAAGTTAGTTAATAAATTGCACATTATAACATTTAACAATAAATAATAATAACAGTGTTACTGACATTTATATTCATACCAAAAATTTATGAAAAAAATACATTAGATATGCCAATGAGAATATCTACTCATTTTTTCCATTATCTAAGTTAAATAATACCTAACAGACGATAGTCGAATAATTCGTTTTGAATAAAAAATACATAAAATTTTAATTCGTATAGAAATCGCTTTGCTTTTGCATAAAAACAAGCTTAAGTCACGTGAAACCAGCGAATTTAACGTTAAATGCGCGTGAAATGACAAGCGCGCATAAAAATTTCTCCTTACAAATCATGCCTTTTGACTCCAGCCGTTCTCGCCTTGAGCCGGCCGACTCTTATTGACCGCACGATTAAAGTGTGGCAAATCGGGTTGTTAAACTACCGACAACATTAACGATATAGCCGGCGTAAATAACATTAAGAACTATGAGAACACTCAACTTTAAGACTCCAGTGTCAAAGTTCAAAATAGCGAGCGATAGAGATTTATTTAAGCTGTTTCATTTGAGTCGCGGTTACCGCTTCGTTGAACATTTTATAAGTTGATTGGCATTTGGCCGCGCGAAAAGCAACACCTTTGGGCCGTGACATGTCGTCTGATTGATTGTATAATTAATTTTATTTTACATTCAAATATATATCGATGTCGTGTCAGTTGTTATGAGCTGTCAATTAAACGGACAGTTTTTGATGCGGGAACATAACGAGCGATTCTGTGCGACGATTTTTTCTCTACACTTTTAATCATTAAAACTAGTTAAGCCGCACGTCATTTTATAGATAAGTTGACAGCTGCGACCCGCAAATGCTTATTTACAACGTCGCGTCGCGAGGTTTTTTTTATGTGAAACAAGACTAATAATACGACGTTCATAACGATAATATTCATCAATAATGACAACTAGAAGTGATACTGTTATGGAAACCTCATTAATGAATTGTTCGTCAAAAACGCAAGATTGCTCGACATTAATCTATTATGCATGTCTTTGGTATATCTTTGGTATTATTATTTTTAATTATTTAACATGCTTTAAACACGCCCTAAAAGACGTTTGTTGTTTTTCCATTGACCGCCACAGCCTGTGATTGCAATAACCTTTTAACATCAAACGCATTTCATGCTAGTTAATATCAACATTACAATAAAACACCATCACATCATCATGATTGCGTGTCACATTTCTCTTCACGGCGCCATCAATTTCAGAAACAACTTCGCATTTTTCATTGCGCCATTAAGATTGACAAATGGGATGCTATTAAGCCAGTTCCAGATACACTGGCTCATGGAGAACAATTGTTTGATATATTCACAATAGTCGACAATTGAGAGTAAGCGCTACAAAGCCGTGTATGATAAATGGCGGCCGACCGCCATACATCAGAGTCGACCCATATCGCCTAATGATGAATAATTAACATAGTTTGTTTTAGCTATCTTGTTTTCTACGTTCAATTCTGCTTGCTTGTAGTGTGCTTTAAATTAATTACAATCATATTATATTGCATTGTTACCTTAATTAATTTTGCTTATGATTAAAGTAATTAAAAAATAGTATCTCGTGTACATGATTCGTCATACTAATAATAGTTTTTTATCAACATCACCAATGATATCGCTAATGTTAGCTCCGCATTCGTTGCAATAATTACCTTTTATTTACCTACATTCAAATTATTCGCCTAATATAATTATATTTTGCTACTTAGGTTTATCTATTGTTCTTACAGCTTCTAACATTATATTACAATTATTATTAACCCTAGCGTTTAAATGTAAAATTCAGTACAGATAAACACGAGTCACGAATAAATCATCATGCTCAATTGATAAACAAAGGAGATTGCTCAAGACTTAAGGTTTTGACTGGTGGAATTTATTAAGAAAATCACTCAAAGACAATGGGGAATGTTTAGAAGCGGCGGAGACAAATCGTCCGCGGTGTTGTGTGGATGAACACGCTCGCGGGGGTACGAAGACAGGTGGTTCGTTAATAAGCTGTGAGCGAAATTAAGGGAATTATGCGAATGTATCTTAGCTACTTTACACATATTCATTTTGTTCACACATCTTTACAGCTGTTCATTAACTGTGTAGCGTTATTTCTTTACAGCCCTCAAAAGACAAATAATTACTCATTGAAATACGTAGTTCATGCTCATTTGATATTGTAAATTGTTCGTTTCATGTTTTAGTACACGTTGCGTTTTTACATACTTATAATATTGTTTTCAAATGTTTCTGCAAATTCTAATACTTTCATAAAACTTTTTTGCTCATACTAGTGAATGATCAAATTTGATCTTACATAATTTTACTTCAGGGGTTAGGCAGTTAAACTTATCTTTCGATACAAGAAGTTGCTACACTCTAAATCTCTCCGCTAGTTACTTGGACTCGGAACCGACCGCGACTAATCTTTCATAATTGATGGACGTTAATGAATTGTTCTATCTACTATCGTACCTACTCCGTTCAGCGCAGATAGAAATTAAACTTGATAGATTGTTTGTTACATTTAAATGCGATCACTGAGTCGTTTAGTAATCGTCATAGATAGTAAATAACTATATAATAACATGGAACATATGTAAAGAATAAGTTAGATCCCTGGTGATCTGGTGATTGGGAAAATTTGGAGTCTGCTTTCAATAATCCCTTATCAGTTACGGAGTGACTCCTATGTTCGATAGTTGAATATTACTTCGTTACAGCGTCTCATTGTGACTCAAGCCATATAATTTAATATACAGAATAAATAGACGCTTCTTATCATAATTACCTACAGTAATAATAAATAATACGTATATTCTAAGCTACTTAAGTTCAATGAGCTTGAAACACTGTCTAATGAAGTATCGTTAAATGTAATCCAAATAGTCTTAACCACATAGTTACTACGCAATGAATCGTTAAATAATCTACGAAGGGTCTAGAAACGCTATTGCATTGAGATCGTTAAAGTTACGATTATGATTAAAATCGAATATAATACCATACTGATATCCATGCAACTCATAAATACAAGTCATGTGATCTCTATTAAACGGGATGTTAGTGTCGAAAATTGATTGCACGAAGCGTTTTATACGTCGCAACAGCTAGAATAAGTGGATGATACTCAAGATCGGGCCATGTCGACCGGCGCCGCAGCGAATGCCGACATCAGGGCGTGGTGTTGCGATCAAATCAAAGCAAAAACGGCTGTATTTGTAGGTCATAAAGATCACAGTGACGGTGCTGATAATATTGTAGGCATGTAAGCAAAGCCGACAGCCGTCAATCAGAAGCTAAAAACCGGTAGCCGCCGAGGCAGACGTTAAAGAATAGAAAAGTCATGGAGTGGTATTACAGATAGATTGATTTTTTTGTATTATAAACTCTTTCTCAGAAACTGAAACACATTTTGTTAAATTTATGTAATAAGATTGAAATATCGTATAATAAGTCATCATGGCTAAAAGATATTGATTAAATATAAATAAAGTTATGATCAATAATTAAATTAATATTGGACATGTGCCCGGTGTATGGCAAAGTCTCACCACCTATTCCATAGTAGACGTAAACGTAACTTTTGGAACGTGGCAGTGTACTACATTCATCTGCCTACCCCCTCAGGGATTACAGGCGTGATGTTACGTTCGTTACGTAAATTATTATCGAAAAGAATATACATATCTTCACGCCAGGGCCCTTGCGGGGTAGGCCTCTGCCTATGCTCTCTAGCACACAGTGCCAAATATCTCTATTTTTGCACACCTGTCGTGTCGATAAGGTTTTATAAATCGAAAATGCGCTCGCCAACAAAACTCGGTGTATTTCGAAATGGAACGATTGATTTTACTACAAAGTAATGCAAACTTTATGTATAAAAAATAGATTGTAAAATTTATATGTAGGTACTTGTAGGTACCTAACTTGTAAACGAATCCAATAATAAACATTCTGAAAACACATTTAATATTAAAAGGCTAAAAAGCAAAGTTAATAATACACGTCTAACACATTAAATTTCACACAATCAATCAAACAGCTGTCGATTACGTATGATCAATAATTGACCTTAGTAATAATGGATCAGCAACATCGTGAGTCTAATGCTATATTACTATATACAGTTAGTTCTAGTCACGTTGGTTCCGTATACACTGACACCTGTTCTTAACAGCGATAAATCAATTCGTGCTAGGCCTTACATAGAAATTAATTTCTCAGCAAAGGCTGTCTGTTCGTCTATTTCGGCTACTAACGAGGACATCCAGATTTTGAGAAAACTTTAAAATTAGTTTTTAAATTATGCCTCTGATTAACATACAGCCTTTAAAATTATTTAGTGTATACGAGTATAGCAGCAAAAGGTCAAAAAAAATCTTTCAAGTTTAAATCATATTAATTGAAAATATTGAATGCGTCATCACATTGAAGAAATTGATATCCATATAAGAGATATGGATATCAATTTCTTTATTTCATAAGCAACTTTCAAACTTGTTAAATACTAAAAATTAAATTAATTTACTTTTGCCTGCTTATGCAAACATATCTTCATAAGCGTAACATGTAACAACATTTCTGCACCAAAATAAATATCAAATACGCCATTAAGATAATGTTAAAAAGTTTTGAGTAGCGGATTTCCGTTATGTGTACAAAACATGTACCTACCTAATTATATATTTATCAAATTCAAACGCACATGTTAAAATTATCACGTATTCGTTGAAATAGAAATTCTTTTACGTATGTAAATATTTTTACGTATTGTTGGATCATATTCATTATAACTGAAATTGATGAAAACTGGCAATTGTACATTCACATTAATACTAGGTCATCTAGGATCGGATTATATTTATTAGATTATGGTAGTGCAAACGGGGCCAGGAGAGTTAACTAGTTGATTATAAAGTAGAAAACGGAAGTCATAAATCAATCACTACTTCATACGGCAAGCAACGTGAATGTAATGCGAATCGCTGGAAGAGATGACATAAATAACAAACTGATTGATCTCTTGGCGTGGTGGTAGAATTAGAATCGCTTCCTTCATTTACAGCGTACGATTGATATGTATAATTACTTTTTTCATGCAATACCGGATTTTGATAATCAGTAACAGAGTATGAATTTATCTCAAGTCTGGCATTGGTGGAATTAACATGCAACGAAAACGATATTGTAAATTGTACAATTATAGCCATGTTGAGTGTTTTTATAAATAATAATAATAATAATAACCGTCAGTATATATCTTTAAAAGGGACAAGATAATAATGCGGCAAAAATTTAAGTTAAAAGTGAAATCACTGAAATTTTGCCTAGAATATTACACAAAGAAACGTAACTCGTTCTGCAAACCGCAATTGTTGCATTCATAATTGAACAAGAGCATGAAATATTACAATATTCTTCAACAATAGTCTTAAGCTATTGAAATCAGAGATTAAGATGCAACAAAGCGATAGGAAATTATTCCTGTATGCATACTCTAAAGATTTCGGTAGGCGAACTCATTTTATACATCGCAGGCGGCACATCTTGACAGCCAGAGAAGATTATACGTAACGCCGGGCAAAACAAGAAGGTCCCAAATAAATTACGGTTGAGAGCAAACAAAAACTGCTGCCACACCTCAAAGATAGAATAACAATAACACGGCTTCTAAGCATCCCGAACATAATGAAAATAATACAAGAGCATTCAAAGGGACCGCTGAAGACGAAATTTGACCGCTCCGTAAACATCCAGGGGATTAAGTTTGGATAATAGAGGGCCCGTCCGAAAATAAGCGTTCAAAATTGTTTTTTGTGTTTCCTGTTTCAATTAGCCATTCGTTATTGTTGTTTGCTGAACTGTTCACGTCGCTTGTCAAATAATAATTTGTAGATGCAGGCGGTTAAGTAATTTTGAAAATAACAGCTATGTCTCGCCATTTAATCGTTTTGTGTGGTTTCCTTTGATCTCGAAATGGTTGATTTTTTTGTGTAATCTACGTCCATAAATTAAGTGTGTAATTGGTTTATGCGTTCATTTTAGTTGATCACCGCTTAATCGCTGTTTTGATCTCACCGTGATATAATTTTATTTTGTATAATATCTGACTTGCCGCACGCTACTTTTTGTCCTTAATAATTCTTCGTGGTTAGCTTTTACTAAATATGAAACATTACCTCTAAAACTCCAGCTTCTCATTTATTGTATGTAAGGCAATTTTTATACATAAAGTATAATGCTGTAGTTCATAAAATTGTAATTTCTACATACGAGTATAACGCCACCGTGTGCCGCGTGTGAAATATACCTAATAATAAATCCGCTTGGCGTTTGACGCGCCGCATCTAATCTCCTATGAACACATCTCATATGTCTACCTCTGTCTTATTGACTACATTCATTGTGATACTACAATGGGAAATAAATAGCTCATTGCTCTCATTGTTGCTAAGTCTTTTTGAATGATGAAATTCAACATGTTTATCGTTTAATCCAAATGAAAATTAATATTAGAATTTTAGGCAGCAATATGTATTCTTGTAATTAAAAGGCTGCTTAAAAATGTTTTTGCATATTAAAAAACAAGTAACAGGGTTTCAATATTAAATTTGTCGCCACGTATCATAAAATCATATTATAAGAAATTTTATTTTATAATTTTTAAAATAACTTTACATTATTGTCGATTAAATAAATATATTTTTTTAATAAAAAGGAATAAAATGTAATTCAAACAATTTAGAAACAAAATCTTCCGATACCGGGAATCGAACCCGAGCCTCCTGGGTGAGAGCCAGGTATCCTAGCCACTAGACCATATCGGATATGTGTTACCAAATGAAATATATACATACATACCAATACACTACAAATGGTTCATATATTGTTGTATTTTACATCAATATTATTGCTAATTCGCTTTTATCGTATTAGCTCACTTTTGTTTTATTAATGGTCATGTTTGGTTTGTTGCATTAGTTACATAGTGTGTTGTTTCTTCTCTTCAAATAGGCTTATCATCAAGTAGAAGTATTTGTTAGTCATAAAATCGCTAGTGCCTTACGTTCTAAATTTTAACTAAGGATGCATAACTGCTGCTGTTGTAAGTGCTGCTAAACAGAAAACATTGCTTTTTGATAATTAGTTTGTTAGAGTAAGTAATAATGGTTATTGCCTAGGTACTTACTGTTTCTTAGACGTCAAGAACTTCAACATAAGTGACAGATCTCAAATATGACAACTACTATCTGATATTAGATGCGATTTAATAGGATCATTCAATGCAAGATAACCTTTATGCCGATAAAATGTCAAATGCCTTCGTATAAGGAGGACGAAACATTTCGCTATAACATTTCTGCCACAGATAGCGAAATAGTGGAATAGTGTATTTTTTGCAGATTAGTATAGCCTTGAATTGTTCAAGACAAGTGTAATTAAATAGGCACTTTCTAGAAAGGTGTGCTGCAGTTAAGGCTGCATCGAGCTTTGCATTAGATGTACTAGCAGCCAAATGAGAGCCTTTTACTAAATAAAAAAAAGTTTTCCACGTGATATCTGTGACATAAAAAGAAAGAACCTGCCCGACACAGTAATATTAAAAGTCGAAACGTAATATACATACATATTTAAATTGAAATCAAAGACAAACTGTTAAATTTTCTTTTTATTTTGTTGATGGATTGTTTAACTTACAATTTTATTGTGCGAACATATTTTGTCGTATCTTTATTGGTAGATTTATCGGCTTAAATAATATTGTATGTTTGTTTTTCATTTGTCCTTGAACTACTTTTATGTATTGCATGCTTAATAGGCGTTTGATAAATCATTACTTATTAACAATAATTGTTTTATCGTCATCAGGCTATTTATACCTGGACATAAGCCTTTTTCATGGCGTTTTTGCCCACAATTCCCACGTTGGACATGTAGGGTGGGGTTCACGGAGCACCATTTATTGTACTACCTACGACGCAGCCGATAGCCGGCGTTAAATAATAATTATAATATCTCTTCAACTATCATTCAAATCTTCAAACGCTTTGGCGAATCCTTTACTGTCGCAAATATCTATTGGTAACGACGATCACTTTCCACATTCGCTTTCTAATATGCTGTTTTTCCAGGTTTTTCTTTACTTTTTACAATTGAATTAAACAAAGAACATTCATATATCAATGTATCATAGAATTTGAAATAAACATTGATATTAATTTAGATATTTATGAATAGTAATAAGTATAACGAACTAACAACAACTTCGTAATTTATGTTTAACTGTATTATGAGACCAAATATTCTTTTAACGATTTTATTTTGTTCAGTATTCCTTTTAATGCCATACTAAAACCTCTATAAAACGTACGCACATAACTGTCAGTCCATCCATACAAAACATCCAACCTTCAAGCTGCATTTCAATCTGGGACAGACAGGCAGACGGACACAATTATACTCTGCTATAAATCGCACTGTCTCTTTACCATATTTCTACTTATCGACGTAAGTATTTAAATTTCAACCTTAACTTTAGGCCCATAGACTTCAAAATATATTACGAAAGAGTTATTCACTTTAACATACTTAGGCGTTTCTTCAGTAATAATGCAAATGAAGTCTTCTCCAGTTGACCACAAAGTGCAAATTCGAGTGTGCTGATACAGTTATAGATTCGAATCTAAAGCAGGAGAGAATTGCAAAGTGAACTTTAACTCCATGGAATAAAATTTAAATTTCCGTTAGTGTACAACGGTGGGATTTAAATTCAGGATTTGCATTCGTCAGCAGATTGACAGACGTCAATACGTTACTGCAGTGGCATGTGAATGTAAATAGACGATAAGATGCTCGTTTTTAGGTTAAGGTTGCCGTTTTTTGGATGCGTTCAGTCTAACGGTTTAAAAGGCGAAGACAAAAGATTAAAAAATGTTCTTACATTTAGCTTCGGCATGGAAACGTAACGGTAATTTTAAGGATTAGAGAAAAAGTAAAAAATATTGAAATGTTAAGTTCTTGCAAGCTTTCCCATGAGCTATTTATTGTTATTTAGTGGACTAAAGAGTTGAAGTGATGTCTAAGCAATCGTTGGTCTAATGCTGTATTGAATAATGTCGCTGGAACATATTTCCTCGACGTTGAAATGTCACAGGAAAACATATGAATTTTACGTGACTGTCCCCGGTTATGGCGGTTACCGACAATGCTGAAATTATATACCGTGAGCTCACTTTCAAACCGCATTCTCAAAGTTGCATGAGCTAATAGCCATTCTCGTCCCAAGAAACTGCAAACGCGAATAATAACAAAAGCATCCCTTATTCGATTAGAATTTAAAATATAACATTTCTGTTCAGTTTTCTTCAATTTCTTATAGCTTATAATTCAAACGACATCGTGTCAGTTACCATATTAGCAGCACTAGCAGCACAGACACAATGGAATGTCCTGCAAGATACACCCAACAAAGCAAAGCAAAAAAAAATGTTTTTGGCAAAATCAAAAACTCTTCAAACGTCAATTAACGTCATCAAACGGCGGACCGCTGGTATAATTTCACGAATTTTAAAACGTTGGGATCCACTTTGTTGATCGCGTCACATGTGGATCCGCTCGTCATTATATGTATGTTAAGCAGAGCATTAGCATGTCTGTGTGTCAGGACAGCCGCTCGTCGTCTGTCCCTCAACGTCAGACGTTGAAGATTCTTGTACACGGGGTGAAATTATTTCCTAAACATGATTTTTTATGTAATGTGATAAGCATTTTCCTTCGTGTACAAGTGAATTATAGTCATATGGTTTCATGTATATGCCGAAATCCAACACAAAGAGCCGAGAACTTTTATGTTTTTGAATCTTCAGTATACATTTTATATTTTAATAAAGAATTAGTTTCATTAAATCATTTAAATAGTCGTAGTGTGTAATATCGGTACTAAATCTTATATCTGCTTTAAACACGAACCTTCACTGTACTGTCTGCGACTTCATTTAATTCACGGTGTCTTATAACATGCACTGATGTTCTCACGAATCATCAACAGCCTCGACCCTACTTGTAAGTTTAGAAGCGTCACAGCCCCCAAAATCATCATCACAAAAACCACCCGTGCGCGCTGGTCCGTTCGCCGATTCACGATATTTATCTCGAGCTTTGTGTGCCCTTAAACAGAATGAATAGACTTGGAAGACAATAACTACTTTTTCTCGGGTCTTCGAAAGGCATTAATTATCATAACGCAGACGGTTTTATGATATACGGCTTGAGAACGAGTAGCGCCGACGTTCGTTGACAACTTTCGCCGGTGGGTTTCTTCGTGTCATCAACTAAATGAAATAAATCATTTTATTTATTATTATAAATTCATTATGACTAAAAAATGTCCGTAAAAATTGTAATTAGGAATTAATGTTTGGTTATTTATTAGAATGCGTTTGATGTTATCTGTTCTATTCTGCAATTTGGCTGTAACATAATGATACAGCTATAACTAGGCGCGAGTCTCACTATGAACTGGTTGATGGAAAACTGAATAGACTTTTTTTTCTAGTAAGTTCTCTTGAACTGTTTCAACAAAGTATCAAAAATAACCTTAAATGTTCACCAAAAAAAACTGTGATCGACAACAAAATTCAAAACGCAAGTGGTTCACCAAAGTAGTGATTACTGAGTGTTTTGAATAAAAAATACTCAAATAGTCAGACAAATTTTTAATTTACTATAGTTCTTACATGTGAGCAATGTTACATAGGTATGAGAAAGACACGAAACTTATCGCTTTCGCGAAAACATTCAATTATTTATTTTAATTTTAAATTAATCGTTGTAATTGGCCTCCCATGATACGAGTATTCCTGATATGAATGAAAAAGTGAACAAAGATTTTTTAAACCACATTCAGAATTTACTTGGCAATTTTATAATCGCTTATGGTCGTCGATATGTTTGAAACATTGTTGCTAAGAGACATTCAGCAATTAGATAAGAGTTTTAAAAGTAACTTGTGCAAGCATTTCGAAAATATTAATTATTGAGTGAGATCCGACATAATCGCGTACACAGAAAGAAACATGGTATATAATTAACTATGAATCATAATTCATACTGGTTTCTTCGACTGCTTTTATTAACAATAATATCGCAACAGGAATGTCCAATATGTTACGAGTAACTATTATGGAAGTTTGTGGAATTCCTGAAAACTTTATTTGATAAAACATTAAACAGTGGGAGACAAGTGAGAAAGTTGAATTGAGTTTACACCTAGGAATTTTTACCTCTAGCATATCGTTAGTTGTAGCAAATTATCAATTAGCTTCAATCGAAGAATAATTGCATAAACTAGGTAAGTACTTGTTCATGGACTCTATTCAATGGTATAGTATGGAAACTAGCAACCAATTGCTGAACTAAATAATCTTCCCGATGTTCAATAAAAGTTTGCGTTGAAACTTGAGCTTATTTGAACACATTTTTTTTTATTAAATTCAAAGTAGGCATTGGGTAAAATGAATAATATTAGTAGTTTCGGGACATCTCCACACACGGCCTGCAATCGAATCTTAAAGTAGGTATGCATCAAGAGTCTAATTACAATTGTTTTCTTAAAATAATTTAAAACGCAATAAAATATTAAAATATAAAAATAAAACAAAGCCCGCTCTTTCGCAAAAAAATGTTGATGTTAAAAAAAAAAATCCTGCAGTGAGTAGGTAAATGAGTAATTACTGATAAATAATTTATAATTAAAGCTGTGCATTCAATAGAACTTATATAAGATAACTATCTGTACATTGCATTCAATATTAAACATTCTTGAAAGCTAACTTAGTGAGTACATAAATACATAATACGGATTATATAACCTATTACAAACACAGTTTAGTATATTGTTACAAATGTTTATATTAACAAGAATGAATGAACTTGGATTGAACATTTATAAAACATTCAATTGATATGTTACATAGTTTTATGTATGTATATTTATAGTATAAAACTTTCGATCGAGGGGTCTTAGATTTAAAACCCGATTCGGATACTACATATTATATTATTCTAATTCAGAATATCTAGTTAAAATTTTTAGACGTGTTTCGGGGACTGGATTTCTGCCCGTTGTGTGTCAATACAATACCTATTCAATGCAGAGATGTAAACGTAACTGGTGAAACGTTGGAGTGTACTAAACTCCTCTGCCTACATCTTCAGAGATTACAGGTGTAATGTTAAGCTTATATAGTATTAATGATATTACTCATGTTAATAATATTTTGAGAATGGGACGTCGAATGTCATTATTGTAGGTCATATCAATAACAGTGTAAAGATGGAGCTAGCTACCCGGTACCACGGTATAATAACGTAAAAATAGTTCAATTCTCCAAACAATGTGTCCGTTGCATTTGCAAGCGGGTGTCAAAGATAAATTGTGAACTAATCCACCCACCGGAATATCAAATCAGGTGTTGCTTTGTGGAAATCCATATCGGATCCATAAGAGATCAAACCAAAAAAACGGCAAACGCTGTTGTGAAACACGCATTGAACGTGCAGTGAATGCGATTGGGTAAATGTTGGTATAATTTTAGCAATAGCTAAAATCACACCTGAAACAATTTTTTATAATCTTTAATTTTTGGATCCTGTTATTTTTTTTTCAATTAATTAATTTATACACCAATTAAAATTTTATAAATCAATCAAAATTATTTAAATCAATAAATAATAAAAATGCGCTCAGATTATATAAATCAATTATACTACAATTATACTACAGAAATTATATAAATCAATCAAAATTGTTTAAATCAAGAATTGAATAAAAATGCGGTAACATAACGCCACGTGACTTACCTAATTAATTGGTCTTTAAAATACAGCTTAAAACTGTCATCACAACATTTGAAGTAAAACAATAATAAAAGCTTTTTGTTTAAGGTTTTAACCTTCATTATAGTTATTAGCACGTTCTCGTCAACTGATTCTCATATAATCCATTGTTAGCGTCTAAAGCATTTTTATCTACCGCTATAAAAATATATGGCAATAAAACCTGTAGTGTGAATAAATGTAATAAAGTGGTTGCATTAATCTTGCCTGTCGGAAGACGCACTATTATTACTGACTGCGAATTCTGAAACATGAATATAATGATGACACCGTTTATTACATTTGATCTGAAGCTCGTCGGGACCGCTAATTAGTTCCGCTAAAATCAGCGAGCGTTAATTTGGCAAATGAAAGTCTTACGTTTGATGTAACCGAAATGGAATGTTTGCTAAAAATTAAGTATTGTGTAGATGTGGACGTGAAGTAATAAATAAAGACGTATTTAGAAGATATTTTGAGTCGCTTTAGTTTTTGTTTCAATTACTATTATATAGTCTATTAAAAAAGAATTATCATTGATTTACAATAGGATTATAAAAGTATCAGATAACATACACTATAAAATACATAGTACCTACTTACATTTTGTATAACATTTCATCAGACAAAAGATAGTTAAATTAACATTCTCAATAGTCTTTTCATTATCACTTTTATTCTTTGAACCATATTTCTACGATATCAATTAACAATATTTATATCGTCTACACGTATCCAATTACAAATCATTCTAACGTTATCGCCACCATCAATTTCTGCTGAATCGAATTCGAATTTCGCAAGCATATTGTCAGTCCCTTCGGAAACGGGTCGTCGGCGTCCCATACGCGTGGCTGCCAAGTTTTTGCGCTTGCATTCATCACCACAATTCATTCTGTATGTCACACGGCAGCTCGTATTTGTATGCGTAAGGGAACGCTGCTGCAACGATCAGGCGAATATAGATACGAACCTTTTGTTTCTACGAAGAGAAGTCCCTCTGCTTGGGTGGGCGTACTCAGATTGACTTCATTGTCACTGACAGCATAATTCAGTGGAACAAACCACTCGTGAATTGTAAATCGCTGACAGGCAACAGTAATAAATATGTCAAAGGGAAACGCATGAACTAGAATGGTGATAAAATTAGAATTTGCATACGGTAAGTGCGCCGATCTGAATATTCCAGTTGCTAACAACCATATTACTGGCTGACGGTTTTCTGTTTGCTCTGTGGTGTTCGTGCCTTCGTATGTGGAAATTATATTTCAATTCACTCTATTGTAGTCATAGGTGAGATGTGTTAAATTTAGATTTAAATCATGGTTATCTAGTGGGCACCTACGTATCTATTAAATTTCTAAACTATAAAATACAAAGATTAAGTTTACGAATAGAGTTCCAGAAATATCTGACAGCTCAAATTAAATACCATCCACCAAGCACTTAGCTTCATTATTCCTCTAATCTGCGCAAAGCGTCGAAAGGATTGAGAATTAAGTTTAACAAGAACGGCATTGTGAGATCTTACGTCTGCTCATTCAATTACTCGTTTCGAGAATTATATACCCGTGGAGCAACGAGCCCCGAGGCACTCTTGTTAATCCAAGCGACACAATGGCTTGATTTGAACCAAATCCCATTGTCAAAACCAACAAAGATCTTGTCAATTATAATCTGCGAAGAATCTTCCATTGTTGATCCCATCAAACGGTAGCGGTGGGCAACTGGTGGAGACAAAAAAAAACTTTTTAATAAATTATTTGCGAAACCTCATTTGAGGGGCGGCGGGAACCGAAACCGATTGCCTGTGACGTGGCAGCCTTTGTGTCACCGAGTATTATGTTGTCAAAATACACGGGGATTTGTTATTATTTTTGTGTTTGCGCGCACACTTAGCACCCCTTTGTCCCTTCTCGGAACAGGGGATAGGATGTGTGAGCAATAAAACGATATGATTTCTAACTACGATGTTTCCTTGAAAAGTAACATGTGGATGGAATAGCAATCGGGCTAAGCGGTTCTTGAAAAGACAACAATATAATATATAATCTTGTCTTAGACGAATTATGATTCGCATTCAAGATATAAACGACTGTTCTCATAACGGCATGGCAAGAGCATGATTGCACGAATTCAGTACCAGATAATTTCCAGGATATAAATAAAATCATGATTGTTAGAAGAAAACGATATTAGGAGAGTTCGTTATTTATTCAAGTTATTACTTATGTTATCCAACAATTCAAACGTCTTTTAAAAAAATCATATTTCGCGTAACTTCAGTGGTGCGTAATTGGACATGCTAAGCCCGTACCGGCATTGGGGCGGAATGTTCAACGTAAAAGAAAAAGTCACGCGTGTCACGTGTCGGTGGCGCGTTGTGCGACGTGTCCTTAAAAACTTAATAACATTTTTGCGTATGTGAAGACGTCGGTTCGCATTACGCAGCCCCCGCCAACTGTTACTGGCAAATTACGCCATCACAACGCATATACACGGCTGGCTGAGCCCGCTTTTTGTCACGTCACCTACGGGACTCTACTTGATACTTATTCAAATTATTATGCCTCGTCTCGTTTCTCCCGCTTGTTTTGTTTCGGATGAACTGGGCGACAGTAATTTCACATCGAATTTTCTGGAATCCTACGATATGTGTTCATTCATACTGATGTGTTTTTCAGACTCCGCCTCAGTGACATTTGGGCTCCTCATGATATTTTATACGTATATGTTATAACTACCTCCTTTTGCTTTTTTCGGCTGATTTATTATATTTATTCAGTGTTACTGTTCAGATGTAATCTACATATATTCTCTATATAAAAAACAAGAATCTAGCTGTCTGACTGATTGAAACCACTAGGTGTACAAATAGGAAATTTTATGTCAATATATATCACACCCTTTTGAAACGAGATCTTGGTAGGTAATTTTTATTAAATAACCTACGAAACATAGAACAGCCATGACAGCAGCTAGATTTTTATAAGTATTTAAAGATAATATTCGCCTTCGTTCAACAATGGATACATAATATAAAAAACAAAGCTATATAACGGCGATTGTACAAATTACTATCATCAAAACTTTATTGTCGTATTGACTGGGTCAACAGTACTTGGTACGATACATACCAAAGCGTGTGTAAATTTATTTTTACGGTTATGGTATCTTGTACTGTAAAAATACTTAAAAAAATCAAATTGATAATTTATAGTGCTAATAAAATGTAAATCAAATGTATTTCGTCTCCTATAAAGAAAGCCTGCTTATCATCCGGACTAAGATGTGTGCCAGTGAAACAGTATTTATCACCGACAGCAAAAGAACTATTTACCAGACCTTGGTGATATGTTGATCCATCGTATATCATTCTACCAAAACATTTCTGACATCTTATCACGAGGCGCTCCATCTTGCGTCTTTTTAATTCCACAACCAACACTCTCAGTTTCCACGACACATCTTGTCAATGTTATATACACTCCGCACCCTGTTCCGTCATACGTATCATTGTACAAGAACAAAAGCGTCAATGGACGAAGCGTAACGAACGGCGCGTTGCGCTACGAAATCGACCTTGTCGAGGGAAATGGATTCACACAGCAATAAATTTCGACCTGTTAACACGAAACAGAAAATATTTGTATATTATTCAGCGGCAAACATGGCTGTCATGGCTGAATAAATTTGGTTTATTTTGTTTAGATAACAGAATTTAATTACATCGTGTTATTTGATCAACGTATTTGTGATGTTGGTGGCTTTCAATTATTTGCTCACTGTGAATGCCTCTGTGTGCTGTAGTGATAACAATGTTGCTCGTGAAGAACATGTCTTTCATTGTCATTTACTTACGACGAATGCCTTCTTCCGTATTGAAACGAGCGCTTTCGTATAACGGGCATAAAAAATCTAAAACCTATGAAGACACCACTGAATGTACAGTTGCGTCGAAATCGATTACACCACAATTCAAGTGTTGCGATGCTGATCCGCTTCGTGCAGAGTGCCGGGTTAATTTCCGGGTCATACGTGTTATGAATCCAGTTGTCCGGTTGATTAATGCATGTAACGTTAAATATCGGTTTCGCCCACGCATGAGTATAAAGTATTTATTAGAGTTATTAAGAAAACTAATTGCACAGTACAGTTTATCACACCGTCTACGCTGTTACCCTTCGGCGGCATTAATAGGAACTAATAGGACTGGCATATCGAAGGAATGCTGTTTCACGGCAACCATACCCCCAACATACTACTCCTTTTCACAAATATATTTGTTTAAAAAAAAGTAAAGTAACAGCACGCCTGTAGTCCCCGAAAAGGTAGGCAGAGGTATATAGAACATGTATGTAGAACATGTAGTATGTAGAACACGTCCCACTATGGAATAGGTGATGAGCCTACTGCCATACACGGGCACATATCCAGACTCAGAGTCACTATTAGAAAATTTAGTAGTGCCCGACCCGGGAATCGAACCCAGGACCTCCCTTCGGCAGTTGCACTTGCAACGAACACGACTTGAGTAAATTAATCACTTTAAAACATTTACCACTAGATACGACAGTAATAATAAAGACAGCTATAAAACTATTAGACATGACCTCATACCTACATGATAACTATAATTATCATATAAATTCAACATAATATTGTCTATTAGTCATGTCTATTCATATGGATAACATCTTTAGGGCCCTCTATTAAAGATTATTCTTATCTTTAGTACATATATGCTTTATTACTTTGTGAACACACCCGCCATAACTTATTATGACGAAAATGATCGGAAATGAAGTCAATTCAAATACCTATGTAAGTATATGAAAAGTATCTTTTAGGTTTTGGGTAAATACAAACGTAAGATCACGCCTGCAATCCCCAAAGCGCTAGAGGAGTATAGTGCACTTTAGTCTTATACACCGGTCACAAATCCAGACTACAATTGGAGGTTATAAAAATCAAATAGTATTCATTCAATTAAATAGTATTCAAATAGTAATCAATAGGAGGTTATAATAATCAAAATCAATTATATTTGAGTCGTTAGATTTCAAATAGAACTAAGTCCAAAATATCTAAATGTGGATAAAGCGACTTTTTTTCTGTTCGAGCA
>DWFO01000798.1:0-18244 GCA_018246595.1 Mimoniades nurscia nurscia
TCTTCAGTTCTATTAATCACTAAAACTATCTCCAAAAACCTATTCGAAGCTGGCTGCAAATGTTCACATATAGAAACAGCCAACTAACACTGCTTTCTCATTACGCTTTTTTCAAAAGAAGTCGAAATATTTTAATATTCTGATATATTTTTCAGGTGTGCTGGCTGCAGTCGTTGCGAGCGAAGAAAATATGCCCACAGTGTAACACTATAACGACCGCGTCACACTTGAGGCGAATTTACATTTAAAAATTATAGAAGTCGGCGGTCAATCAGATAACTGAGTGCTTCGCGGGACGATCTGGAGCTCCCGGGTCACTCTCCGTCAGCGGTCACACTTGCAATCATTGGACCAAAGTGGCAGTCAGTTTATGATACAAAGCAGGATGTTTTTAAGAGTAGGGTCAGCAGATATAATATTTAGACCTGGCTGTACATTTTTCATGTGTTATTGATTAATTTGTAGACCCTACTCGCCACAAGTTTGGAATTGTCGGATTATATGCTTGTTAAAACGATGTAAATTCATTGTGTATATTTTTATGTTAAGTAGAATTATATGTAAACAGACTAATTAGAAATAAAATATAATTATATAGCTACGATTATTATTGGAGGTTGTGTTATGGTTGGAACTGTAGACGGGTTAACAGAGTGATGTATGCTGATGCTGGAGTCTTCGCTGTGTCTGGACTATAAGTTGTGTTACATGTGGAAACTCATCATTCCAAAATTGTACCCTGATAGCAATCGAATCGGAAACTTGCTATAATATACCAATATGAGTCTTCTCAAATGGATTATATCACTATTGGCTATGTCCATGCTATCCACTTTGAGGCGCGGTTGTGTGGAAGCTCCTTACCAGTCTAAGTATTGTGGTCGTCGTGTTGTCACAGAGTTATAGAGTGACTCAGATTTGCTCAGAAGAATATATAAAAATATATAATATGGTATAACACCCAGAAATCGCTTGCGAGGGATGCGCTTCCCTGCCGCCCGTTGGCTCCGTCGTCGCCGCTCGCCCTCGACGCGTGCGCCCCTCGCTCTACGTCGTCACAGCGAGGTTCTTAGTGCACTTCCGCGAGTTATACTGAATATTTACTGTGGTGTACAATGTATGTGATGTTTGTTAATGTTAACTTGGAAGTCTCCATTGATTTGTTGTTCTAAAAGAATTCACTTCGTCTGATTGTATCATTTATTTAATCATCCCTCAATTGTTTGCTCATATAACAGTGATTACATGAAAATGACGTGGACATTGTGTGTACATATATTTAATTCCATGTGTAAGAAATGACTGCCATTGTGTTATAAATGTGTGAAATGCCTTGAGTGAACAATAATATTATACAAATATATATCACGTAGAGATATGTATCTACTGTTACTGTAAATAAAATTATTTTTTTCTATGGCCTGCTTGTTTTATTTACGTTTACACGGACCGTGCTACATTAGAAAGTGAATTGCTCCGTCTTCTCAGTCCGTTCCTGCCGCTTCGTATCCAGACAGCACGGTAGACTCAATCTAGGATTATTGAAAACATTTACAATATAGACACCACGTATTCCATAGTGAAACCCAAAAGTAATTGGTGAAACGTGGGAGTGTAGTACATTCCTCTGCCCTGCTTTTGGGGGATTACAGGCGTGATTTTAAGATTACTTTTATAAAACGAGGTTAAACAGGCATTTCTTAGGCATTCGTAATCCATGTGAAGAGGTACCTGCGCGCCGTCATACGGATCGCGTTGAAATTAGTTTAGAACAAAAGTACCCTATCCTTTTTGGAAGTTATTTAGTGAATTGATATACCTCTCTCACTCGAGAGTAAGTTCTTGTACAGCAGTGCAAGCGTTAGAGGCTGGGGGACGTCTGCCACCTCGTGATCGAGTATAATATATGACTAAAGACTGATTAGTTCAACACGTGGGCGTTCTCGTGACGTCACACCCGCACAATTTTAATACAAAATAGTACATTTAGCATATTCTAACGTGAAAGCTAAGTATTAAGTAATATATGATCTGTTGTAATTGGGACACAGACGCATTGCTACCGCTGAGGACTGCTCTGGTAGTTCCCACTACACACTGAACTGGGCAGAGCCAGACAGTTTTAACTATTGATTCACGGAACAGATATCACACAGACCACATCACATGACAGTATATTTCTCTATTAGATATTAGAAATTAAATCATCATTCCTTTTATCGTTCCACTGTTGGCACGGTCTGTGGCCCGGTCCGCCACACGGCACGTTGGTCAAGTGTTGGTAGGTTGACTTCACACAGACTAAACACAGTATGTTAATACACAAATTATTTTATTTCTTGTCATATTCTAATACAATACTGTATAAAAGTACATTTTAAGACTAGAATTATATAAAATAATAAAACTGGACACGCAGACAGACAAATCCATATTGATAACTCATAATTTTGTGTCTGCTTAAATGAGTTTCCTCCCGAAACTGCTTCATACACTGCTAAAATATATGAAGCAAAGGTACTTCCATGAGCGTCTCTAAAACAGAAAATTACTTCAACAGAAGGAAACTCCACAAGAATCTTTGTTACGACTGCTGGATATCTTCGTATTAAATTAGCCAGTAATAATATCAACATATTTCTTATGATAACCACTGTTCTATTGCTCACAGACTCCCAGGTTCAATTCCGGAGAAGGCGTCTAACTGAAAAACTAATGAATGCGATATATGTATAACTATTTCCACTCGGGGTCTACTTTTACGACTTTCGTGTGTCCAATGTCCACGCCACGAATAAATAAACATCGCACCACAAGTATAAAACGAATGCGATTCAAAAATGGTACGTAACGCCATCTATTGGTGAGTAAATCAAACTTTAGTATCGACGGCTGCGGCGTCAGTGGCGTGCGTGGGTTTTGCGCGTTTCTTGAGCGGCGCGAGCTTGAGGTGGACGGTGTTCATGTGCAGCTTGACGGAGTTGGACTGGCTGAAGCTCTTCGAGCACAGCTGGCACTCGTAGGGCTTCGCCCCCGTGTGCACCTGCGGATGTAGAGAGGTTATTAAGAAGGAATAGAGACTGACTCGTGATCGTTTAGTTGTTCATATGTGGATCTCTATTCTCAATATCGAGGGTTGAGATTGTGACAGCTACGTGCCGGTAGATATATTTTGGATACCTTATAGAGCGCATACCTGCCTCGTTGGTCGTACCGGTTGCAAGCTTGACTGTCGATCGAGGAATCCCGGGTTCGGAGTTTAGATATGTGTTCGGTGTATAGCAATAGGTCCACCAGATATTCCATAGTAGAATGTAAACGTAAGTGGTGAAACGTCAGAGGGTACGACACTCCTCTGCCTATCCGTTTCGGGAAATACAGGCGCGATGCTACGTTACGTCTATTGCATTGCAGTTAATTTCAGAGCAAGAAGTTTGTCTCGGCCTACTCTCGATTCGTTGTTGTGGGTAATATTTAGTACAGTAATGTGGTCAGTGTTTTACGACGCTGTGCGCGGTACCCGCAGGTGGCGCGTGAGCGCGGCGCGCTGCGCGAAGCGGCGCGGGCAGCGCGCGCAGGCGTAGGGCCGCTCGCCCGAGTGCGTGCGCGCGTGCAGCCGCTGCTTGGCGTCGGCGAGGTGCGGCGGCGGCTGCGCGGGCGCCGCGGGCAGGATGCGCGCCTTGTCCGCGCACCACTCCACGTGCCGCTCGAACGCGCGCACGCCGAAGTTGCGGCCGCAGTGCGGACACTTCTGCAGGTCGGCCGTCGGCTGGAACGTAGTCATTACGAATGAGCAACGTGTGTTTTGTACGAGGCGCCGTCTGCTACGCGGTGTGACGGTGTACGCAAAGTGGTCGATAGGTGAGGCGTATGGAACAGCAGTGGATGGGAACCGGTTGATGAAGGTGATGGTGAAGACATTATAGCGCTTGTTCTATCTAAAGACAGTTCTATCTATTGTAATATGCTGTGTGTGTCATATTTTTTTATTGCATTTTCAATATTAACAGCAACTTAAAGCTTAAATGACTGTATAATGTACTTTATTGTAGATATAACAAAACACAAAGGATAAGTTCTGTTCATCACCATCAACCTGTTCCAGTCCAGTGCTGGACATAGTCCGCCCCTGAGGGGTTATATCCATAATCCCTACACTGGGCATGCGAGTTGCATTAGTTTAAACTAAAGAAAAATTTAAAAGTAGCAAAAAAAAAAGGTGAATTATTATTTATCGGTATAGAAACAAATCGTTGTTAAGCTTTTATGTAAGTACTGTAAATAAGCTGGTCTTGTAAAACACGCAAGTTATTTAAGATTAGAAAATGTTACAAACTAAATTAGAAATTCAAGTTGACAACACAGTTAGAAACTTATAACGATCATACCAAGAGTCTCTACAGGCCCAAGATTTACATTGCAATATGCATTTAGCATCGCAAATATTAGCCGTGGCCGTTCAAAACATGCACACACACACACATATGGAGAGAATGTGTGCGTGAATTTACATAACAAAAGAAGAGTGGTAACAAAATCCTTGAAAATCGACAAAAAGCACCAGAGCATTTGAAACTCGCAAACTAATCCTACTTAAGATACAAAATTTGTCTACACAAAGTAAAAAATCATTTTGTACCCACTATATTTTAATACATGACTGGTTTTAAATAATTATTCGTGGCGATCATGCAACATTGACGAGTCGTGAATACGAAATACATAAACACATACAGCAAATTCGAGACAATGGTTTTAAGTTATCTCCAGGTGAAAAAGCTATTTTGAATTGTAAATGTAGAAATGTTAAGAGAGAAAAAAAACGCTAGACAATGCAAAACGAACTCTGTTAGTGGAAGACTATATCCCAGCTGTGGTACTTGATAATGTTGATGATGAAAATGATAATGATGATCAGATTACCTTCATGACAGCGCTCCTGACTGACGGTGCTTTAGGTTTGGACGTCGTCTTGGAAGTGTTTGGCGGGCTCTTCTCGAGGAAAGGGCTGTTTTCTGGAAGACCGAAATTCTTTGGCAAGTATTGTTCCAAGTCGGTACCTATAATAGTATCATTATCATCACATTTTTATCACTCGCAATCAACATACATAAATAAAAACTTTCATAATACAAAGTGATATTATATAACTAGTTTTTTCATAAGTATGATTTAAAAACAAAGTGCAGAAAACGAAAAATACGAGCGGCCAGATTCCATGCATATACAATGATGATATTAAAATCACACGATACGATGCGTCGATTGTTAGGTGTCTCGTTGGGTTGGCGGCAGCGTAGGTGGCTCTCGCCTATATCGACATGACGCACACATTCATACAAACACTTTATGCTAATATGAACCTACACACAAACGCAGTAAGACGAAGCGGTTCATCCACGTAGCACGTCCAATATCCACTGACATTACAGTTCTTATTATTGCGACATTAATGTTTTTACGCAACTAATGTTTCGTGAGTTTTTATACACGTGGTTATAAAAAATATGTAATGTTTTTTGTAATGTATTTGTGTATCGAACTTTTATCATAGAAGACACTGTGAAATTTTGATTTGTTATATTAGCATAGAGTTAACGTTCTAATCTAATATCTTTAAACGAGCAATTCTTCTATAGGTATATGTATATTGACTGCCTCGTTGGTCGTGTTTGTTGCAAGTGCGACTGCCGATCGGGAGGCCACGGGTTCGATTCCCGACACTACAACATTTTCTAATTTAGATTTTCTAGTAGTAGCTCGGTGTCTGGATATGTGCCCGGTGTAAGGCAATAGGCTCACCACCTATTCCATAGTAGGACGTAAACGTAACCGGTGAAACGTGGGAGTGTTCTGCATTCCTCTGTCTACCTCTTCGGGGATTACAGGCGTGATGTTACGTGAGTAGGTTACGAAAAATATACATAACGTAACATCACGCCTACCCGCCTACTACGCCGAACCTACCAATAGTTAGGTTCATAATTAGAGTTGTTCATAGTTCGCACTTAACTCCTAGAAACTAAGCAATAGTCAACTGCGAGTGTAGATAAACGTACATAAACTAAATTAACTTTCATAATTAAAAGTTTTTATTATTATTCCGCTACTTCTTCAGTTCACAACTATAGCTCGAGTCAAAACAGTGAGTTTACCGAGGAACTCTCTTTGTTTAGTTCTAGAACTTATTAGAATTTTTCTTCAGAATTCAAAAGCATTCGTGTAATTTGTCCTGCTTATGATGTCAAGGGTTAATTGAAAAGCTTTCAAGTTAATCAGCGCGCTGTGGAACGAGATGTGATCTGCATTTAATGATGGAATTATCCACTTGGGTTAAAATCGTACAATGTAGCGGTTATATTGAAATATCTCTGGAATTACGTCTCTGAAAATTTTATCATGAATCACGGCAATCAATTGTTTTATATAGGAAGTATATTTTTATCATTCCAAGCGATTATTATTTGCTGCATCAATCATATTTATTTGGACACAGTATTTCAAGTTTGAAATATAAATTAAAGTTGAGAAAGGTTAC
The DNA here is from genome assembly GCA_018246595.1 of Mimoniades nurscia nurscia. NCBI lineage: Eukaryota > Metazoa > Arthropoda > Insecta > Lepidoptera > Hesperiidae > Mimoniades > Mimoniades nurscia. The sequence continues at coordinate 6,539 of DWFO01000798.1, forward strand.
CCACAAACTACGAGTACGCGAAAGTTTGAAATTTACATAGGTTTTGAATAGCGAACGTCGAATACTAATTCTTCAAAAGTGTTGCATCAAGGTTTTTGTTCGATGAATCGAATCAAATCTGGTTACAAATTATACGTTTTTATGATAGATTATATATGTTGTTTAAGACGTATCTGGTCTGCCATCTTCCTTTACTCTACGTGGAAGTCTACAGCCATAACAATCTTCTCATTATGAGAGGAGACGCTTGTCCAACAGCGGAAGGATAGAGCGGTCGAAAATTAAGAAGTATTAAATAATTAATTCATATTAAGTACCTACAGTTCAAGTGGAAAGCATCTGAAAATATTAAATATTTTACTAAATTCAAAGACATTTACTTTCTTCGTTGCAAGTATGTAATACGTTGTGATCCTTATGTTTTGCATTGTGTGTGTGCACACTCTTGCAATCTGACAGTAATTTACAAACGCCACTACTTCACCATTAAAATATTATGAGTACCAATACCTAATTAACGTTTATATCGATCCGAGTCTTACTTTTAAAATTTACCTCAGCACAATTAAGCTGATTTTAGACTTAGCAAAATGAAATTAGAGCGAAATAGAATGTTAATCAATGAAAACAAAACTGTATTTTGTCAAGTATTTAATTCCGTGCGATTTTCTCAAATGCGCACTTTATTTGGCAATCGAAAAGCCTTATTCCGTAGGAATCTAATTTATCTCACGAAAGATCTAAATTCAATTGTAAGAGATTGCTGCTCACTGAAACAGAGGGCGCGTAATGAGCACGAAAATGTAGATGACGTTAGCTTATTAGAAGTCACATATCGGAACAAAACGAGCTTTGTCTTAAATCTACCTTTTCGTATCTTTTGATCTGATGATTAAAGCATCGGAATATGGTATATAAAAACAACAACGTATCTTCACGCCAGGTCCCTCGCAGGGTGAGCAGAGTGTATCGAGTTCCAAATATATCTATTCTTACACACCTGTCGTACTTCGTCCACATTCATCACTCTCTTCATACATGTACGCCGGTTTCGGAAACTTCTTACTACCCCATCAGCCAATATATAGCCAATATAAAAGTGAAATAAAAAGAAAAAGATCGGAACGACTTGACTTCAACTCGATGTTAATTTTGTTAAAAACCATTAACAACCTGTTATAAAACTATTGGAAAACTCTAACTCAGTCATTACGATGCGTAAAAGAAAGCGATGGAACTCATCTTTTGTTGAAAGATATTAAAACTTTCATTTCGAACATATTTTTTGCTTATTTTGGGTTCAGTTTCGTTTATAAAGAGAACCCAAGAATTTTTCTCAGTATACTGTCACATTGAGATTTTGTTTCAATGCGAAAAATCTCTGGCTATAATAATGAAAGAAAATGTTTTGAGGAAATCTGCATGGTTACCAGTTCAAAGTAATTTTCTATAAGTAGTCTGAGATTGTCAACGTTATGTATTGTCCAGCTATTCCCACGCCCAGTCCAGCGTGGTACATTGTGGCCAAGCCTCTACACAGGTTGTAGACAACCATTTTTTTAATATATTACGGATTTTAGTATTATTGCGCCTCACTAGCCGTATAATAATTCCCATTTAATGTTAGATGTACAGCATTTGATATGAGTATCTACGTGAAAAAAAGTTCTAAATGATAAGAAATAATCTTCGGTCTGTCATCAGTTCGAATCTATACTCTATATTTTTTCGCACCGGTAACACGGTTCATGAATGTTCGTAGGCAGTACACGTTAATACAGCACGTATACCCATAGTAAATATGTAGATTTACTTTTGCGTAAAATCGGCATTTGATTATTTCAATTTTAATTAATCGTCTAGTGTGCTTTTATTCGTAAAAACAAAAGTTAAAACTTATTAATAAACTTATTAATATTATAAGTTAAAATTTATTAATAATGTTATTCGCTTTCAATAAATTTAAAGTGAATGGCAAAATAACATTAAGAATTTACTAATAAAACTTAGTCGCTAATAATTATTCGCCGCTTATGAAATAAGTTCTATACACGATCAACTGGCAATTTCGCAAGGTAGAATAATAAGGTAGAATTTTAACAATAATACAACGTAAGGGTAACAACTCGTACCAACTGCATCGCGACTCTGCCACGACATTCCCTCATTACAGCTTTTTTGTTTAATAACGCGGTCTCATAGATTTATTAATGCAGTTAATAGTAACAGTTTAGTTTAGATTTATGAAATTTTCTCAGTCATCATTCTTTCTAAACGTACGTAACATCACGCCTGTCGTCCCCAAAGAGGTCGGCAGAGGAATGTAGAACACTCCCACTTTTCTCCAGCTACGTTTAATCATCATTCCTTCATACAGTTAATCATTCGTTCTAGTCTTCTGGAAACGAGTTGTGTCTAACAAACTATACCAAATTGTTCATATGTACGACTCTGTGGGAGTTCTAATTAACTTATATGGAAGCTTTTTACGTTAAATCAAATCCATCACTGAAAACCGCATTATAATCGGACCAGTGGTATTGGAGATAAATGGTAACATACTCGTAGGTTTGCACACACACAAACAGCCTCTCACCCCAAACGCATGTACTGTCTCCGTTCCGTCGTAGGTAATAAATGTGGTTTTAAAGAAAAAAATTTGAAAATACATTGGACACTCATAGCAACAGTCGATTTACGTCTCAGATTTCAGGCTGGTGTTTAAAATCTTTCCAAAGAGTTACTTTATAAGCTTAGATCGGTACTACTGGCTTACCGCCAAATTCGCGGTAAAACTGAAAGGTGGCTCATTTAACAAAGGATTTGTTGAAATAAGTGTCTAGACTGTTGAGCTATATTGTTACAATAGAGTTCTCTATTTTTATATTGTCGTATAACTCGTTTATAAATGAAAAAAAAAAGGAAATTCCGAATTAAATAAGAAAATATAAGTACATATATTATACATTGATGTATTAAATTTATTTATTCCACACAACTATTTAATTTGAAAAATTTAATTAGATTTAAATTTTAAATAAAAACAGCGATCATATTTTTTGATTTTCCAGCGTAATGTACGAATTTTAGATAGAGACTCGTTTTTCGCTTTAATGTAATTTAGTTGTTTCTCCTGAGACATATCTTTTACATATCCAAGTGAAGTGAACATATCCGAGTGTACACATATCGCAAGTGTAGTGCTTTAGTTCGTTACAAGTGTATTACGCTTGCATGACGTCGTGTGTAAGTGTAGAGTTCCAAGATGTCTGAACGTTTCAAGGTGACGAAGTTCGAAGAGCCTTCGGGCAAAACATACAAGAACTATGGCGCTACGTCTGCCGAGAGCGATGGGGAGGTGAAAGGGAAGCTTCTACCCGACTCAGGTATGTAGAGTTGCGAACTAATACAATACGGACATAGATTTTCAAATGAACGACGGTTCTAATGTGACTTTGTTAAATTCCCTATTAGCTACTAGGCAAATGGGATGTAAAATCCTCAATTGAAAAATCTTATAAATTAACGGCAATTCAGGGCAAGTAGTATTCCACAAGTAGGAAAGAGGCATGAAAGCGTCAATAAGTACTAATATTCTTCCTAAAATCGGTCGACGAGCTGCCATCCGCGTGATTGAACGCGCTCCAACGCCTGATGTATTTGCGATTTAAGTCTTTTAACATTTGTAAGGTTTCTTCATATAATCTGGGGCACCATTAACATCATTATAGCCATCAGTATAATTTTTAATAAAAAAAAATTTGTATAATAATTATTTTGTACAGCATATAATCACTATAGCTTATTATAATATATAATACCCAAGCATGTATATACAAGGGCCAAATTGTTTAAACAAACACAAATTCTTATTTATAATAATACACATTGTTATATATAATAATACAAATTATTACATATATCTAATAATTTAAATTGTTGCATATAATATTGTGCATCTTGTGACATTAAAAAATACACTATAGATTTAAATATTCGTCTACCGTAAGGTAGTGTATTATAAAGGTTCGCTTCGTTATCGGTAAGACAACGTTTTGTTATATGTATAAACAATATTTATAGATTCTCTTGAGCCCTGTGTTTAATAATTAAATAACAAAACTTCAAGAGTGTTTTAATTATATTTGCATATATGTATATAAATTGTAGTTTTTTTTACAGTGACCTAAATCAATTCTTACATCAATCTCTTGTTGACCTTCGTTAATTATAATTTTGCTGTCATTTAAATAACTAGAATTGAATGCGTCATTGTGTTATGATCATGACCTACATGGTTATACATACATACAGTACGTGTTATGTAACATCATCTTATCAACAAAAAACTAACAAAAAATATTTGTATAAATTTTAATTTCTGTAATTTAACTTCAGACTCTCAATTTAAATATGAATTAACACTTATATTAATAAATATATAAAAACTGAGACTTATCTCATTGTACGATATGATAGGTACATTACGTTTTTATCATTTTAACAAACTGAAGATATATTTTTTTTATATACTTAGATGTTTTATTACACCGTTGCTTTAATAAACTGACGAGTCACTGTTACAAAATGCCCATTGTAAACGGTGAATCCTTTGAAATACATCACAGGATAATCATAGATGCAACCTTGGACCTGATCGTCCTCTAGTCGCCTGATGAATTAAGTGGTCGTTCACCGCCCAGCGGATAATAGCCAATAATCATGATCCAACTGGCAGCAAGCCCTAATCAGTCCATCTACTGTCCGACTTTACTGCCACATAGATAAAAACAAGTCTCGGAGTCGACACTAAATCTAATGCGTCACTTGAGATTTGTAGATTAATTTGGCTAATGAATATGTATAAAAACTAATTATTTCCTACAGAAAATCAAATGTTATTGTTAGTGAAACGATGCTGTTGGTCAAACGTATCAAACTAAATTTTTCGTTAATATTAGCTACACTTTTTATACAAAAGAAAAAAAAAATCTTGTTATTTGTTTATCTTATTATTGCTATCAAAAAAGATTTATAGATTGTGGCAATAGGGTCACCACTTATTCCACAGTGAGACTTAAACGTAACTGGTGCAACGTGGGAGTGTACTACACGCCTCTGCCATCCTCTTCGGGGATTACATACGTCATGTTACTTATCTGTTTCTACCCTTAAACGCTTTATAATGCCTGTCACTGTTGTGTCATCTGTCTCGCTCTCCCCAGCATAATCCAAATATGATAAAGCGGAATAAAACAATATATAGCATAACAGTAGTATTGAAATTTTGTAATACAACATTATTACTCCTTTTCTTTCTAACTTAATGAAGGCCATGATCAAGTCCTTCAACTATGGCATTTAGAATATTAACTTAGCTTATATTATCATTTTACAATTTGAAACTGGTACGATGCTCTATTTAATTTGTAAGAATTATATTAACAATGTTCCCAGAAAACATACAAGAAGTGCTTGTACGAAACAATAATCACTTACTTGTATTACTTCTCAACATGGATACTTCTTACGAGTGCCTAATTTATATCCGATTTACAGCAACTACATATATTAGAAACGGCGTGCTTTATTTGCTTCTAGGGTAATAACAATACATAAAATTTGACGTAAATAAACGAAATCATAGGAAAATCGTTATTTTTATGACAGACGCTGCTTTTTAATCTGTTTGTTAGTTGGGGTTAGCAATTATTAACAAACAGGTTTGGGAGTACCTATTTATAATATAAATGTACATTCAAAGGTCAATATTGTTCAAATGTAGTTATGAAACTTATACATACATATATAGTTACAAATATAAAATTTATATATATGGAACTACATTTGCTCCGTCCATTTTTTATGCCCTGGCTACCTATGCGTAGTAGTGTATGTGGTAAGAAAGGCTGTGCTCTATGATCCCAAACTCGCATGCCCAACGTGGGGATTGTGGGCATAACCCCTCAGGGAGGCCTTTGTCTGACAGTGGACTGCAATAGGCCGATGATCAGATGTCAAAATGATTAGGGATGTAAAAATGTAGAAATAAAATGGAATTTTATAATTTCAATTTTAATGTCTTCCAGCTAATTAAATGTTTTGATAAGTTGTATTCAATACTTCAATACAATATACTGAAATTTTATTTTTTTGTATTTATATTAATTTCAGAACGGCAGTACTGTCTCTCTCATTTTACTCTATGAACCTAATTACGTGGGACGTGCAAATTGTTCATTAATATCTTTTATTTTAATATGTATATGTAGAACAACACAAGAGTTACATATATGTAGGTACTGATAATATTGTAAAATAAATAAAAAAGTGGAATACACATTCGTAAGATCCCACACAAACACGAACACTTGGACCGAAGACCGAATGACGAACTACAGAGCGGTCAGAACGCTGTCTGATTGTACTGTAACTGGGTACACAGAACATAATCATTCACTTTACAGAACGTAATCAACTAATACTTTATGAATGTTATCTACGGGACCGTATCAAAGCCTACCTCGCTGACTAAATCCTTACAGTGGAATAAATTTATTGTAGTGTTGTGTTGCAAATACCTGTTTTGAATCAGTAGTACTTATATTGTTTTCAAAATGTTAATTGAATTCGAAATACAACCTAATTTATTCATATAAGCTTTGTATGATGTATTTATTATAAAACATGTTGTTTATTCAATTGAACATTTTAATAATTTAAATTGAATACTACTCCGGCTGGTAGATAATTTTAATTAACTTTGTTTGTTGTCAAATAGTGGACATTTGATGTGAGTGAAGTCGTTCGCGTGGGTCGGACGGTTCAATGAAACATTTCACAATTCCACAACCCGTTAATTAAAGCTCATTGCTGTAGCTCACAGGTTATTACATTTTATTCAAATTATATTCACGTTTTAATAATGAATTATGAATTTGCAAAGGAGTTTAGATTATTATGCAGCGAAATAAAAAAGTGACGTCACGCCTGTGATTCTTATCACGAAACAGGTGGTGAGCCTATTGCCTTGCGTAAATCCAGACTCCGAGTCACTAACCTACTAAAATATCTATTTGCACTATAAATTTCAGTTAGAAAAATCTAATAACAAGATCTTTAAGATCAATTTAACAATAAAACAAGATCTTTCCATTAGGATTAATTCAGATAATACAAATAATTTTGTCTTTACCTAATAGACGAGAACGGTATTTGTATCTGATTTCAGAGAGATGCAAATGAATTGAACTTGACATTAAATACAGGTATGTGAATGAAGTCGAGATTAAGCTGTGATTAGTCGTGACTTAATGTCTTTTTACTTTTTTTTTTAGTCGTGACTTAATGTAATGACTTGGTACTGTTAGCAGGACATATTTTATCACTGCTCAAATATTTTCTTCAGATCGAAATATTTGTTCAGATCCATTCGTGTTGACCTGTTGAGTATTACGTTATAGTATAGTGTTTAACACCTTAGGTCCTATGATTGATCGTACGCGTATGTATGTGCATATACATACATATATGTAGGTATTACATAGGAGTGTTCTACATTCCTCTGCCTACCTCTTCGGGGATGACAGGCGTCATGTTACGTTTATTACATAAATAATCTTAACACATCCAACAAAAGTCAAATGAACGGTCTCGCAATTTCAAATTGGAACAAAATCTTCTTTTATTTCATATGTTTTAGGTATGTTGTCGTAACAACATACCTCGACTGATAAAAAGTATTTATCAAAGTGTTTTTATAAAATGAGAAGTAATAAAACATTTTGTGCGGCGATAACACAATTGGTAGAACAACTTTTAATGACATGCTTATTTTTATTATCTACATAAACACGTTCAGTTTCTAAAACGAACAAATGAATGCACTCGTTTTTTTTTTTTACAATAAAATGAATAGGCATTGAAGAAATGAATGATTTTTTATAGCGTTCGTTAATATTAAATGCATGGGACGTAGGATTGTGTTAATATCTATATACGTCGGAAATATCTACGTACTCGTATATTAAGTATTTTTGTCCACACTACTCTGTCTCCTGAGACGTCGTATAACATAAGCACTACAGCCCTGATGCGTTTAGTTGTTCAGTGCTTAGCGCATCTACGTACTAACCCTGAAGTTGTGGGTTTGATTCCTACTCAGGACAGTTGCGTTTCTGTTCGATGGGCATTTGTTCTATGCGGGTGAATAATTATGTTTTTTAGTACCTATAAATTTAAGAATGTATGTAAGTTAATTAGGTCGAAGGTCTCGATAACACAGATTATGCATATTTTCTGCCCAAATGGCCGTGAGTGACTTATCCAAAGTTATTATTAAGATATCAAAAATCTAATATTTAGCCAAAATTACATAACAGTGTAAAGTACAATTTTGTAGGTCCGTGTAACAAAAGTCTAAACACATTTTAGGCGCTTTATACTAGTCTATATTATTTACTCATAATTTTACGATATTGTAATCTTCATTTATCCTTGATAACTGTATACATTAACTCGCATCTAGAACGTCGGCATGTGAATGCGTCATGTAATGTAAACTGTGGAATATATCTGGAAGCCGCTTACATTTCACTTCCCATAACTATTGAATGTAAGTTCGTCAAATTTGATCTTCTTTGATTACCTCATTCAAGTGGTTTTCCTAGTTGTAATGAAGGCGGAATGTTATCAAAAGAATTCTACAAATTGAATCACAAATGTCAAAAATGTCAAAAAAAATTCAATCAAAATATCCACTTAGATTTTATTCCCAACAGTCCAAGTCTCTTACGTGGTAGGTCGAAACCACCGAATACCAAATACCGCGATCTATATTCCTAACCTTCTACGTTAATAACTCTTTTCATATGGTAATAATAATAACACGTAATGAAATGTATTGCTTATAGGTACTTATAACAATTTAAAATTTCGAAAATAGAAGTAATGCTACCAAAACCACTTACAGCGTCTGAAGTACATAAAATACAAAGGAGAAATGTTCTCAATTTACTCTCCATGTCTCGACTGTCGTGTTCCACCAAAACATATTGTACGCTGTTTTTTTCCCCTGTCTCTGGGGAGTTCCCTCTCCTTCGCCTGCTCGCTAGTTCCTCCCGGGAGCACGGGCGGTGCGCAAATACGCGCGTATGTTTACAAACATCGCAAACATTGGAGTTTATTGTTCACAAACATTCAGATGTGTCGTGTAGCTTGAGAGCTCGTCAAGAGGTAGGTCACGTTTTATAAGCTTCGCTTGCCATTACATCTGACGTAAACGGTGTCAAGTTGGCGCATAACGCACGTTTAATCTGCACGTTTAATATGAACTGCACATATGTCTGATGTTGCAGATGAGTTATTAAGTTGACTGCCTCGATGGTTGTGTGCAAGTGGTTGAGATTGCAAGTGCCGATTCAAATCCCGGGTCGGTTGATATTGGATTTTTCTAACTAGAATTTCTACTTAACATTTATATTAGTGACTTGGAGTGTACATCTGTGTCTGGTGTGTGAATATACACTTACCCCGTATTTCATTATGGAACGTAAAAGTAGCTGGTGAATAGTGCGAATGTACTACATTCCACTGCCTACCTCTTCTGGGGTTAGTTTTACTTTAGTTATTTAGTTCAGTTAGGGGAACAGTGAAGGTCGGCAGAGGTCGAATCTCTAGAACGAAGAATAACGAATGATTGAACGAACTAATGAATGACATGCGGTCAACAAAAAGATTGTACTTTATACCTTAATATTTGTATTTGAATGACGCTTTTGTGTTTTTAGCGAACTTACCTACCGACTGTGTACGCACCTTGAACTCAGTTTACTTAGAAATTGTCATTCGTGTTTAATTTCCTGACGCTTCGCTGGAAACTGAAATTCCTATTGAACAATCATGTCCAGATATTTCTCATATGAAAAAATTATCAATTTTCTATGATTTTATTTCCATGAAATTCGAGATTGTCGAGAGTCATGATATCATATTATCATATCATGAGTTAATAGATGTATTATAAAGCGTATTCACATAGTATTTGAAATATTTTAATAACCGCCTATTGCATATTTCTCATAATATAATCTAATAATAATTTTCCTTATAGGTAATAATGCGTCACGCTTCTAAACTATACTTGTGTGTTATTTTAAATTATTATGTTTCTTTACGTGCAGTGATAACGTGGTTTACATTTCAGTTCCCGACATGGACGGTACAAAGGTAAAATTGACACACGTAATTTTGATTCGGCAAAATTATTTGCCTTTATAACGTGTTAAATAGGTTTAACAATGAAAGGAAACGCCGTAGGGAGACCCATAAATCTTAGCCGTCCTTATAACGTTCTATTAGGTGTGTGAAGTTTGCCCGCCATTGGCCAACTTGGTACATTATGGCCTTCATCTTTCCATCTTCATCTTTGATATTCCGAATTGTCTTACAATTGTCTTACAATGAAACAATAAGGTTGTTGGTGACCATTCCTTCACATAAGATATTTTTACTATGTAGAACTTTTGGCACGCATACATAATAACGTAAAGAATTTCATTCAGTGTCGCCGCAGCTGAAACAAATAGTCCGAGAAATAGCGATCGTAAATTACACCTGACATGGTTCAGAATTTATGAATAAAATCAACGTTTTCGCGACGTGTTTTGTGTTTGTTGTAGTAGAAATAGGTAAGATGTGTTATGTACTTCCTTTTGTGGTGACGCCTTTCTAACATCCTTACTAAGTCATTATGGTACTTTCACACTAGGCCCCAAGTTTGAAACATTTCACTGGGTTTCTTTAACACGTAGTAGTTACACTAAGAAGAGTAATAATTTATCTTTGTTTTTCATTTGTATTTTATATGGAGGTTATTGAATATTAACTTAAGCTTAATTGTAAACCAGAAATTTCTGTAAAATTAAACCTAATATTATTCATGTTTTATTACATCATTGTTGCCAATCGAGAAGTCCTGGGTTCATGTCCCGAGTCAAGTTACTAACGGATTTTTGTAAATAGGTAGGTTCTACTTTCCTTTCACTTTATATGTACTACACTCCTCTGCCTACCTCCTCGTGGTTTACGGTCGTGATTTTATGTTGGTCAAATGATATTCAGTAGATACTTTTACTGACATTAGAGCATGTCAGCTTACATAAAATGCACTTTGCGAGATTCTTCTTCATGAACTCGCACTAATTGCAGCAGATTTCACGGTATTCTCAACTATAGGCTATACCAAAAAAATATACCAGGTGCACACCTAATGTAACCATATATTAGATTTGAATCGCTTAACATTCTTGTTTTAATGTTTTAGTTATCGTGGCAATGTTCTACATAATTGTCGTACAAAAGATTTACAATTTTAACAATTAACCCTATAAATGCATTCGTTTTATATAGCTGGAATCAAGTTAGCGGCGCGATCGACTGGACGAGAGGCGCCAATTTGATTGGACCGACACAAATCCGTACGTAGTGCGATTGATCAATTTTTAACTACCTACAGAGAAAATCTCAGTTCGAACTGCTTGCATTGCAATCTTTTTTTATACTTAAATAAAACTGTCCGTTTTATAAATAACTATTATAAGTTAGTAAATATTTTAGTACATATATATTCAAAGTAACTTCACGGCTGTAATCCCCGAAGAGGTAGGCAGAGGAATGTAGAACATTCCCACGTTTCACCAGTTACTT
>DWFO01000799.1:0-18238 GCA_018246595.1 Mimoniades nurscia nurscia
CCCGAAGAGGTAGGCAGAGGAATGTAGAACACTACCACGTTTCACCAGTTACTTTTAAGTCCCACGATGGAATAGGTGGTGAGCCTATTGTCATGTACCGGGCACATATTCAGACTCCGAGTCACTACTAGAAAATGTAAATTAGAAAATTTAATAGTGCTCGACCCGGGAATCGAACCCAGGAGCTCCCGTTCGGCTGCAGCACTTGCAACCAACACGACCAACGAGACAGTCGATTATCTATTTATTATTATTATTACATATTTTATTATATTTTGAGATTAGTAGATATGATGATTATGTAGAAAGGTATATTATTAACGCTATATGTAAGAATAATAATCTAGGTAGGTGGACCTATATATAATATAAAAGATATATTTAAAATATGACAGTAATTTTTTAGGTAATTTCGTATGTTACTATAGGGATGTCTTATGGCTTAAAGTCATAAAACATGAAGTTAGTCATCATAATGACCTCAAAAAGCCGCAACCATTTATAATAAATGTCCCTACTGACCACCTTGTCATGATTAACCTTGGTGTTCCTCAACATGAAATATTATTACCCATAAAATGTGTACTAACCAATTATTGCCTGTTGGTACTTTAGCTAAGACAACGCTATGAGAACCATAGAGTATAGATAGAGTCAGATACAGAAATAATATCATAAGGTCATAACATTTCTCAGAACAAAAGTGACCGGAGCTAGCTAGCATCACATAGTTTTCAACATACCATTATAATAAAATCGTCTTCATGATACGTCGATAGAAACTACTATTATCTGTAATTCAATACTCTAGAAATCATGGTGTGAGGCGGTGGGCGGGGCGTATTAAGCTCCGCCCTGTTCCGCCCACGGGCAATTACGATTGGCCGATTGATCGATGCGCGTGCGCTTACCCGTTGTACAGAATCGATCAGTCTCGAAAGATCTTTTAGTTGTATTGTACGTAATGGTTCAATCTTAAGTCGGTACGTCGATCAATTTTATGGTCTTGGCTCTTGAATCTCAAATGTCGTTCAAAATCTAGGCCAATGATGAGTTAACTTAGAAATTGCATAGAATTTAATTTTTTCACTTGCACGATAGCTCATAATGTGCGAGGAAATTTTCATAGTGGTAGCCAAACCCACCTTAGAGGCAAGAAGTTTTTAGATAGGTACTTAGGGATACCCCGATATATCCTAGGTCTATAACGGTATACCTAGGCTATCCTCGAGTCTTCGTGACATCATCTAGAATGTGACTAGTAGAATAGAGTAGAATCACCTCTATCCTATTTGAGTTTAATAACATTATATACATACCTATACTTTTTGGGTCCGTTTAAGTAATCCATACCTATCTTTGCATGTAATAAAGCCTGACAGTCAAAAACACCGATAATAGAAATCGTCCACTGTGGATACTATATTAATGCTATTCAAATAGAAATTATTTTATAACTTACACATTTTTTTAATTCAATGATGTCAACTCTCATATGCCACATACCCCGTGGACACAAATGTCGCCATGTTGGTAGGTATGGTGTTGTCAGGTACGATTTTATTGAAGATTTTTTTTAAATCCCGATTGTTATATTTAAAAAAGAATTATTATCTCTCTTATAATGACTTCAGAGAAATACACCGTTGTTAAAAATTACACTTATCAACATAATTAGTAAACGTTATCATTGTACCGTGCATCACCTAACTTCCATATGTTTACTTGCTGTACCTAGTTGTGTTACAAACATTTTATAAAAATCTAGACGTTCTAAATATCCTACGCAATTATCTAAATATATACTCTATTCGTTCTAGGTATAAACACGACATCGCTACACTTCGAATCATTAAAAGCCTTAGTGTAGGTTTGAAACAAATCCATTTACCACAACCAGGTCAAGCAAATCGTTGCCTTGCTACCTTAATCAATAGATCAAGACCGAATAATATGTAACAGAGTGTGTAAAACTATTCAGTTTGTCCATTTTAAACATATGGACTGAGATTTTTTAAATAATATAGCAAGCGGGTGAAAATATTAAAAATTTCCATAACATATTCGTTGATGTCTTTTTTTAGTCGTTTTCATATGGAATGGTTGCTAGGAGATATATTTTAAGGCTTAAAATGACCACCAAGGGTAGTCACCTGCTAACAAACTTGGTAGAGACTATGTTAGAACAACCAAACAAGTGATAAATATACATGTAGGTATACTAATATAATTATCCATTTTACATCCCATCCCTTTGGTATTGGTATTTGGCATCGCATCCATTTGGTATTTGTTAATTTAAATAAAAGGATTTACCGTTATTGATCAGATCTTATTATATTTAAGTATTATATCGTACCACAAAGTCCCTTACAAGGTAGGCAGAGAATAGCGAGCAACACATATCATCATAACAACAGATGTGACGTGCGTAATGTAATATTCAGATTTAAATTTACCGCAATAATTGACTGCCTCGTTGGTCGTGTTGGTTGCAAGTGCGACTGCCGATCGGGAGGTCCTTCGTTCGATTCCTGGTCGGGCACTACTAAATTTTTCTAATTTAGATTTAATAGTAGTGGCTCGGAATCTGGAGACATGCCCCGTGTATGGCAATAGGCTCATCACCTATTCCTTTGTAGGACCCAAACGTAACTGGTGAAACGTGGAAGTGTTCTACATTCCTCTGCCTACCTTTTCGCGGATTACAGGCGTGATGTTACGTAATAATTACAGTATGCGAGGTTAGGAACGTTAATAATTATACATAATTACAGTTATTATCAATAACATCCCGTTGCTGACTCCCTCCGTTAATAACTGCGACAACTTATTAACGAAGTCATGGACTGTAAGTAGTTGTATATAATTGTTTGGAGTGCTATTGATGTGTACAAGATCACTTTAATAGAGTGTATAACAACTTGTAGGCCATAAATGTTCATTGCTCGAGTTTATCTTAGTGTTTCAATCTTAGCGGCAACTTTGTGGAGGTAAATAAATATTGTTGGCGGTTGCGAAAATATTAACGGTTAGTGGCGCTAACGGACCTGTCGATATAATAGTTTACGGCTGGTAGTGGAGTAAAAATATACAATGCAGTGTTAGCTTAGTGATTTAGAATTCGACCTCTCACTTCGGTGGTCCTGCTATCAAATACGGTCACGCAATACTTTCATTACAAAGTTATGTGCCATTCTAAATAAAAAAATTGCCTACAGTTCGGAAGACGCTAATTTGTAAAACTGTGTACCTACGATTTCTATGGAATAAGTAAATAAATAAAAAGCTTCCAAATAGAATATCACTTGGTGTAACGGCGAAAGAAAATATCATAAGAAAATATGCAGCTTTAGAGTAAGTTCTGTAATGTTCTAACAACGAAACCGGAGGCAAAGCACTCGCCATGATCGATATACTTCGGACTGTTACAAGTAAACATACGTTTCTATATACAGCTCTTGAAGTCTGCCACACTGTATACGGTCACATTGGTAGATTATGGCCTTACCTTTTTCATTCTGTGTCGTAAAGTTACGATGAAATGGTTGACGACGATCAGGTTGAAGTTTTATACTAACTTATTTCATCAAATTGTAGGTACTCAGTAGATACATCCACACCTAAGTGCGCACACGCGTGCTGTATTGCGGTGTAGGATCAGCGGAGGTCTGAGCGTTATGCGCACCATGAGAGACATTTGTGTGGAGCAGTGGAACAATAAAGGTTGAGTGGAACAATAATAATGGTGCAGGTCCATGTTACATTTTGTGCATTATTTTAGCCATTTGTAGACATATTGTACTTTCAAATTTAATTCAAACGATGTATTAAATGTTTCTAATATAGATAGTTATATACACTTTGTGTGTTATTTTAAATTAAAAGCCATTATCTCACAGATGTTTCATACGTACACATTTAGTCTTTACAAAACATATAAAACATTACAAAGCACCTATTTCAATGAGAGATACGTTTATCCTTCGCGTCAAGAATCGAACCCGCACTAAATTTTACGTTCACCAAACGCTGTTACCCTTCAATCTGAATCTCAGCAAAAAGTCTCGACGACTACAGCGCCTGCAGCGGAACACCTAAATGCACTTAGTTGAGCCAACAGCCTTAACAAAACTGTTCTCTGGTCATTTACAAAATACTGAGATAGTACCTACGTTCTACATTCTCTTATATATGTACATAATGTATGTACAAACGTATCTAAATTGTAAGTTTATATTAAAATTTACAAGACAGTAAATAACTTTCAACAAATTTTGAAATCACATGATTATGGATGCGTGAAAGTTTTATGAGTAGGTACTTTAATAGAGTTTGGCTCATGTATGAAGTCGAATATGGCACATTACCTATATTTACATCAAGTGATGTAGTTTTTGTGGTTAGTTCACGGCAACATTCGGATAATTTTTACAATTTGAAAATTGCTTGCTTAAAGAATTGAAACGGTCATGAATAGGTATTTTATAACCACTAGTTCTTGCTCCCGACTTGCTCGCATAGATATCAAAAAGTTTTCATATAATCTTTTATATTCTTTCACTCTTTTAAGCATATTTTTAAAATTTTTGCCACGTTGGTCGTACTGGTTACAAGCGTGGCTGCCGACCGGAAGGCTCTGGGTTCGAATGCCAGGTCGATGTCTATTGGATTTTCCTAATTTAGATTATCTAGAAGAGGCAATAGGCTCACCATCTACTCCATAGTGGGACGTAAACTTACTGGTAAAACGTGGGACTACACTCCTGTGCCAGCCTCTGCTGGGATTACAGGCGTGATGTTACGTTTTTATCATTTAATTGTATGACGTCACAGATTGAAAATATTCCTATGCCTATTCGATTTCGTGACAAACTACGAGTACCTATATTATAAATTATGTGTAAAATGTCCAAGACCTGCATCAAAACCTAAATCAAAAGATATAGACACTGCAAAAATGATTAAGAACTACAATTGCCTTGTACTTCATTGCCTAGTGCTCACAGTCTTTATTACTATAACCTCTGGGAGTATAGATGCTACACTCTTCTGCCTACCTTTTCGCTGAGTACTGGTGTGATTGTCAATTTAACCCTACGCACAGGCGGGACCTGATGGTGAGTGAATACTGTTGCCTGTAGACCTTATATATGACACCAAAGAACTTGCTAGTGAGTTGCCGGAATTGAACGAGGCGTCATTTCGCGCCTTTTGAAGAACCCTATGTCACAGCGCTCCGGAAAAGCCTCAAAAGGAAGTTGATTTCACGTTACACATGTACGGTGAAAAGGAACGTGCGAACCGAACCACGCCGTTAAAACAAAAACAACGCCTAAGGACATCAAATATGAGGGTTGATGCATAAATAACCTTAGTACAGTATGTTATTTTAAGCCTATCTTAATATTTAATAGATGTCCTTCGACGTTAGAAGTGGGTGCCAAGCCTAATACTGCATAATTGTAACTTAAGTGATAATAGATTACGATAAAGGGACATATACTTCAAATGTACAAAAAGCTGGAAAGGCGTGTATTATTATTATAATAAATCTCTATCTGGTTACCTTTGTTTGCGATTCTGATTTTTTAAACATCAACTCTATGTCAATAGCAGTAGGAGTCAAAATAGTTTCGTTCAAGTTGTTCTGGTACGTTAAAGGGCCGCCCTTTACACCGTATCATAAAGTCTATTTAGTAGTAAACATAACTTTAACCACACTTAAATATGTTTCAATATATTCACATATTGAAATCATAACTATTGTACATTATTATTTGTAAATATATGATATACTATACTATTTAATTTTAAGTGAGGATTTTATTTTAAAATACGTATTTTATAATAAATATTATCTTTAATTATAATGAAATGATTTAAACAGGCTACAATATAACTGCATATATTTGGCAAATGGCAATTGGCAAAGCCCAGAAACAAGTTATTGGATTGAAAGAGATGTATCTACGTATGTCAGTTTTGTTGACAGTTCTAGTAACTTGAGTAGCCTCGCAAAAAGTACTCCCCTCCCCGTATGTGGATACTTTTGCATCAAATCAGCAGTCACAGTACTAACTTTTATAGCATAACAACTATTGAAGACGGAAATATTAATACTTCTACCAACACGACATTTGTAAAAACCCAATTCCATTTAAGATTATATCGATTACTGTGATCTGTCATGACAACTAATTAAAGGAAGTCCTATAGGCCTTTAAGTTAACAATATAAAATAGATCTGCAAATCGACGCAATCTGTATAATCTACGGGCTTCTACGTTTACCTATAACATGCAACGGACTTTAAAAAACGTAATGTAACATCACGTCTGTAATCCTCGTAGAGGTAAACAGACGAATCTAGTACACTCCCACGTTTACCGAGTTATAATAAGAGAAAAAAATAATAATATGTATTTAGGTATATTATTATTGATATTAACATCCCACTATGAAAAAGATTGTAAGCTAATTGCCATACTCCAGTCCCATTATCAGACTCCGAGTCACAACTAGAAAATCTAAATTAGAAATATTCACTAACGCACGACCCGGGACTTGAACCCAGTGCGTGCCAATCGGCAGTCGCGCTTGCAACCAACACGACCAACGAGGCAGTCAGCAGAGTTTAAAAAACGACATTGATGATTTGAATATTACGCAACGGTGTAACAGTTGGGCAGCGAGCACGCGCTAGCACCAAAAGGTATTCATACAACAAATATTGACGCAAACGCCATTGTGCGGCGCGGCGTCGCCTAAAGGTTATCTTATCAACTGTTTGCTGACAAACACACCGCACTGTTTGGTGACAGGCGCTCGCGTGTCTGTCCGTTTGTCTCTCGATGTTAAATACGTCTTATCTCTTCTGTATTCACAATCGGATTGGCCTACGCTGTTAGAAATAACCAAACTGTAGGTGGAATGTCGAATAATGGTAATAAAGGGAACGTCCATCGCGCAGCGTTTGAATTCAGGCTCTATTGTTAGGTATATGTCTGTTACTAAGTAGCAATACTTGTTATCTTGTTTTGATGATCAGAAACAGAATCACAAGCCATATGTCTAAACGTCCCCACGCGTAACTCATATAAGTAATGTGAGACCTGAATCTTACGCCTTTCAGATCAAATACCTACCTACGGCCTTTTTATAAGTAACCCTAATGGCCCCGTGGCTTAGATTTCAGACTATATTTTTATATTATATACACTTAATATACCTTCATATTCTGATTCATATAAAATATATACCACATATGCTTCGTTGACTGCCTCGTTGTTAGTTGCAAGCGCGTCCACCGATCAGAAGGTCGTGGGTTCAAATCATTTAGATCTAATTTAATTTTTATCAAAGACTAAGTACCGTATATTCTACAAGTATTTACCCTTTAGTACCTACACAACAAACATTTTATAAAGTAAACTTCGTACATATTTCAATTTTAATTAACATGCCGATATGTAGGTACCCCGTTTAAGATAAGGTGCATTTAATATCCAAATCTACAATTATTGTATCATTAATTGCATGGAAATGTAATATTATCATAAAGGATAAAAACTATATATTTGGTGATAACAGCCTTAATATCATTAACTTTAAATTAACGGGTAACCGAATGAAATCATTTATGGCGTATATTTTATATGCAACCTTTAAAATCAAAGGACTTTTAATTGCAAACCAATTAGATCAGATAACGTTCACTGTTTCGCCAAGTAGGCAGTCGGAGTTAATCGATTTATTAGGCCAATAACAACCGTAGTGCCTTTTTAATTAACAGCTTTATTTATAAAGAATTCGACCACCGTCCATTGTCAGTAATTAACGTATATAGACCGACAAAATAGGGCCACATAATTAAAACGTCTTAATTTTATTGAACCGCCCTCAATCCACTTTATAGGGGCAATAAGTGCCTTATAAAGATAGTAAGGTCCTTATAGCTTATTAGGTGCTTAGTATCCTTTTATTTCTATAGACGTAATTTCTTTTGATATATTTTTTGTGTGCCAAGACTAGCCACCTCGTAATGAATAGTATCCATCAGATGTATCAAAACGGTCAATCCATCCCAGGTAATATTGGTTTATGATAGTTTCCTTAACATTTTTAATGCTCCGCAATATCTTTACTATTCTGTTACTGGAAAAAAAAATACTAGACATTTGAAGAGTAAAAAACCGCGTGCTAAAACACGCTAAATCCGTCTTAAAGGATACTCATATAAAAAGGAAAAATCCATTTTACATTATATAAGTTGCTTCAAAGAATATACATAGAATGACGCATGCCGAAGGGGTTTGTTGATTTTGAAGATTTCACTTCGTTTACCCCCTATCACGCCTGTAATTTCCGAAGAGATAGTCAGAGGAGTGTATTACACTCCTACGTTACACCAGTTACGGTTAAATCCCACTGTTGAACAAGAGGTGAGCCTATTGCCATACACCGGACAAAAGTCGAATTTGACCCGACCCGAGAATCGAACCCGGGGCGTATCGATCAGCAGTCGCGCTTGCAACCACTTCACTAACAAAGCACCGTTACGTTTATCAAAAGCAACAAAATTACTCTACTTATAATCCGTTATTAGTCATTGTTCCTATATTTACTTATCCGTTAACGAACATCAATTTTGATTGTCACTTATCGCTTACAGCTCCGCCTTTTTTGCTATTATTATCTAGTTATTAATCTGTTTAACGATTGCAGTACAGTACAAGTATAGATATATACCTACCCTTAATATTCATAATGTTAAATGTCTCGCAAGTCCCTTACAATAGCGAAATTAGTTAATAATGTTTTAGTTTGAAGGAGCGAATGAACGTTAAATGAGATGTTTACGCGCGAAAACCAAAATATATGTATTTAATTAAGTAATCATATGATATATAATGAAGACATGATCAAAATGTATATGTTGCAACGGCATGATTACATCAATTTATAACGTCGCTAAAGGCATATTAATAAAGTGAAACATATGCAGTGATGTGTTTAAAATCAGATTTTGGATACCTAATTAACTCACGCCGATAACTTTAAAATGGTATCCTCTTTTTTTTGTAACAAATTGTCCAAAATTACGGATCCTCATCTCATCATATTATTGCGTTTTTTTATATGACACACAAAAGGAAGATATTCGTTTTTTGAAAAGTTTTATGCGAGAGTGAGTAACTTCATAAACTTTAATTATTGTTCTGTATCAAATTATTTTTTTTACATTCTTAATAATAATTTATCTAGAAGTTTCTTTAATAAATCAATATATATAGTATGTAACGCCTATTTTTTGTTTCACTATTAGTGTCTACCAGTATTGGTACTATCGTTACTCATTTGGTATGAGTCATAGTTGGTTCAATGTTTTATAACTGTAAATATATATTTGTATGTTTTATAAAAGCTTCTTGAACAACAGTAACAAAGAATACTGGTTCAATCGAAATTTGGTTATATTCGATATTGTTGCAAAATGATTAAGAAGTTATGTTAATGAATCTCAATGCTCGAAAAGTCTTTGTTTAAAATTTAGTTTTAAATTTTTCATATAACAATATCTAAAAGCGAAACTTCGTGTAAAAATATAAGTTTTGATTGTAACTCGGCGAAACGGAAAACAAATCTGAAACTTTGGACCGATACTGTTAAAAAGTCTTCAAGAAATGACTGGTTTTAAAACGCTCAGCTATGATAAATGTACCAAAATGAAACATAAGCTATACTATCATTAATGAGATTTATACAAAGTCATTATACAATAATTGACTTGTTATTTAATGCATAACGTCATCTCATTGGTGCAGGAGGCTTCTTCAACAGCCGCGTTCAATAAAACCACAGAATTGAGGTATCATTTCAACACAAAATCAGTACCGATTCCTTCGTTTGTAGAACATACAAGTATTATAATATTTATTGTTACCATGTTGTGTCACGCCACGTTCCTGTTACAAAATTGTGGACGTTTACATTATTATTATTGTATTGCAATATTTAATACATATAATGAACTATAACACAAATATCTAAATTTTTTTAATCACCCCTGGATACCTTTAAGAGGGAGGCAGAGGAGTGTAACACACGCCGGATTCACTTGTGATGTTATAAGTACTACTATGGAATATGGGCTGAGTATTTTTCCATACACAAATCCAGACTCCGAGCTACTACTAGAAAATTTAAGTTTTAAAATCTTTATAGTAGGTACCTACTTGCATCGCGAATGGAACCAGATCCAGAACCCCTAGATCATCAATTGAAGCCTCTCGACCAACGAGGCAGTTGAAACTTAACTCGTTGAGGCCGTTAAAACAAAAAAGACTTTTCCCAGAACATATCTGTTTCATTTCCCTACCTGAATGACAAGAGCAGTATTAAAAAATCAATCAGCATGAATAACGTTCATTTGAAGTGTCGCAAAACAATTAATTCGTAGCATACAAATCACTCTATGAACCTCCGACGTAACGATATGTCTATGAATGACATTCAATAAGAATTATGTACTGCATATCGCTTTTATGTCACTACCTATTTAAGAACAAGCGGATCGCATGCTTTTTAGCTACTTGTAAATTGCAAAAGATATGACTACCCACAAAGATTCAGTTTTGTTGATATTTCACAGCAATATTGACATTAAGGTTCAAATGTGATACCGCACGCGAGACGCACTGTATCCTTTAAGGAATTTTCGAGATCACATAACGTTATTTGCGCAAGTATCATCCGACCTTATAACGTTGGTATTAGTGGTCATAAAAATCGAATCGAACTGTTACAACCTTTTAAGGCGGTAATGAAATAATTTGCAACACTTTATTACGCTTAAATGAAAATCAACTTATCGACTTAGCGGGTGGTAATCGAGTAATGAGAGGGCTTTTAGCACGATCAATTTGTTGCACCTTGCACCAATTTGAACCTTATGTACTTGCATTAAGCTCATTATGGAACAATCAAGTTTGTTAAGAAATTAAGACGTATATCATTGGGCGTTAATACGACCACGTGTACGCGATGCCTTCAAACTAATTTGCTTATAATTGATGAACCTAAGGAATTTTTCATTACGATCAAATTCTTTATTATCAATTGGAACGTTTCGTGGTTTTGAGGCTTTAGAAGATTACACTGTAGTAATCAAGGCGATGATACCTATCGTGGCTTTGTTAATGTCGTGTTCCTAATTGAGGTAATTCTTGTAATCCTTTAAGTCAATTAACTTATTAGTCATAATTAAGTGGTAATTTTTAGGTATATTTCCGTGGAAACATTATCTGAAAAGCTTGTTAGCACTTTTGATAATCTTTATCAGTAACAGGCACTCGTTTTACAAACGAAAATATACTACAAACATCTACGACTGCCGGATACGTTTGTAGTATAGGAACAGTTTAAAACATAGGTATGACTAACCAGTGTACATAAAAATGAATATCGCCCAAGATAAGATAGGTAAACTTTATGATTAAAAAATCAAAAAGAAAACTTTACCGTAATCTATACAGTACCTAGTAGGTACCTACCTCGCGTATTACAGGTACTATTAGGTACCCAATTGTACTGTGGCTATGACGTCGAATGTATGTAAATATCACACTAATTACCAGCTCCTGCGGTACCACTCTTGTTCACGGGTCTCCGTTTCAGTCTGATAAGGGTGTCAGAGCACGCATGTCATGTCGCGACTTTTTTCCTTGACATTTACAGCAAGTGACATTTTAATATTAAAAACGAGCAAAATTTTACGAATATACATAGCAGTGGGCATGAGGACTTTAACCCACGACCCCGAAGCGGAAGGCTGAATTCTGAGCCATTAGGTTAACCACTGCTTTAATGTCATATTATTATTAACTTTAATTATTTTTTAATTCAGCTAAGTAACAGCTTATATAATGAGAGCCCACTGATACTTTACCACACTAAACTAGTCGCAGTACATTGCTAGCTTTCAAGAAGGGATCGTTTTTCTGTCTCAATTATTATTCCAATGCAATAAGTCATACTGTTACGGTTTATTTATTTTTGTATTACAATATTTCGCATCAACGATTAATTATATATCATCAATGATTTTACAAAATTTGTGATTTAACAATAGATAATAATATGTAATTATATCTTGAGTTATCTTCATACACGGCGGTCTGATTCCACAGTAGGCATCTGAGCGCTTATGTTATGGTAACCATACAAGGCGACTACTAAACTATATATACATATAAATACCTATTTACATAGACAAGGCACTAACCAAGGTACCAAAGTGTCAGTCAAGTTGGAATTGTTATTTGGAAATACATTTAAAAGTACATATCATGAACATGCGTTCATAATGTTCGAAGAATACTCAATGGCGCAATGATAGAATGATCTATCGGTACAATATTTTTTAATTCAGTGAAAACGTCTGGAATTTTAAAACGCGAGTGAGCAATGTCGTACAATAAATTCCCCGAAATCAAATTTCGCACTTATTACGAACATCTTACAATACCACTAATCCATAAAATCCCCAAATATCCGAATCCGAAGACCTCAGACCGCTTGTTTATTTTTTTGTCGTACCGCAACACTTTCGGTGCGTATAAAAAATGTCGTAACCACACTTCATCACACAATTAAATTCCAGCAAAGAAAGGGTATCGATGGTCGGCCATTATGGCCTCTATTGTTACCATACGGCTCACAATGCCTTACTTATGGCCCGTTTAGGACATGAAAAAAGAAATGGCTAAAGTATGTGACACACGGATGATAATGTCGCAAGCCAACCATCTCGGTAGGTTAAGGTAAAAGTGTGGTATAGTTAACCGCCCTAAACATTTAATCATAATTGCATAGGTACCTAAAATTAGGTTACAAAGGGCGGACTTAATGTATTCTTTAAGAGTCAACCCAGGATGATGGTGATAATAAGTGTCATGTTATTTCTGACCCATTTATACATTTTGATAAATTTATATTTTAATAAAATAAATTTAATAATACATACTATATTAATCTTAAAGACATCTATGATTAGTATTGAGTATGTAGACTCCCGTAGTATTACACGCATGAATCCATCATGTAATTGTTTAATGTTAAAGGTTGTGATATATTCGTTTCAGTTTCAGTAAAGGTAGTGAAAATCGAGATAAACACTTTCTTACATGTTATCTGCGATATGCACTGTACTTGTGTATTATACACAAGAGACATTTTTCAACACCTTCTTGTGAATCTTGGGCGCACGAAGGATTCTCAGATTATGCTAGTGCAAATACTTTAAGTTAAACACCTAAGTTGAATAACTGCCTTGTCAGTTGAGTAGTGTCTAGCGCGACTGCTCGATATCCGGGCCAAGTATGTTAGATTTCTCTAACTACCTATTCATTTCTAATAGTGGCTCGTAGTATGGATTTGTGCCCGATGTATAGCTCTAGGTTCACAACCTATTCCACAATGGGACGTAAAAGTAACTGGTGAGTTATGATACTGTAATTCACAGCTCTGCCAATCTATTCTGGAGTAGCAGGCATGATGTTACGTAAATACCTGAGGCATTTACAGCTGACTCGATACTTTCAATGTCAGAAACATAATAGACAGTGGTCAAACAGTAACATAGGAATATCAATCAATGCTGGTCCCTTAGTACGCAGTTATAGTTCCTCAGCGTGAATAGCGGTGTGTAACACACTTTGTTTGGGACCATAACAAATTCGTCAGATCGACTCGGCCCGGCGTTCGGTTATGAGTTTCGATATATGAATATTGTGAACGTCCGTATTGTTGTCGACGTGTTGCAGACATTACATAACGTCTGTATTCACCACGAATGAGAGTTAAAGTGTTGATAATGAAAACGTGGCGTTGTAATCGATTTGTGGCTTTAAACGGTTTTCATGAACGTCACCAACAACTTTTTTTTCCAAGTAGACTTCACACTTGACACAGCGACACCTTACAGTCGAGTATGATTTTCTTAAGCTATGTAAAGTATATCAGTCTGATTTATGGTCAAATATGGCTTTAGTCCTGCTTAGTTGAAAACAACTATGTCCAATAGTAGTAATCGATGTTGATATGGGTACGAATCTTATAAAAATATTCCATACTTGACCACGTTGACTAAATGCAGATAGAAGAACATCACACCTTCGAGATAATATTATGGAGAACTCTATGGAGCGTCTTAATTTTCTAGCCATGGTTTTCTTTGCCATAATAAAAAATAATACTTTAACGTGAAAAAACATAGGTACATGTAACTTTGTAGTGTCAGAGTCGCATATTTGGATTTGAACCCCAGAACTACAATCGGAGGCTACTATTAAGCTGTAACTATGTAATCATTTTTGTACAACGTTGCAGTTCTGGTAAACTGACACTGATATTTTTTATTATTGTATTTATTTATTTATTTATGAATGTATTATTATTCTAGATTAAAAGCTTCATCAAATTAGTCGGTTTATTCATAGATATTGATAAAGTGGAAATAGCATTAATTATATCAGTTTAAAAAACCATGAAAACGCAATTTAAATGTATTTACAATAGAATATAGATCTTATCATCACTAATTGCATTATTACATATTATCTACAAAAGAAACGTAAATCTTATTTTTTTTGGCATTAACTATTCCGTTTAACGCATTAAACTCATTAGTAAATACATTAAAACGTTATTGGATTAAGTGCCCAACATTGTTGTTTCTGGTTATTGTTATCTGCGCGTTATAAGTGCATTACAACAACAGTAATAATCGATGATTAAATGTTCTTAATGTAGGTAAAGTAACTTTTAAAGTTGCGAGAATCGGAAAAGTACCAAAATGGGTCTGGTAAGTGACAACCGAGAATTTTGTTTACCTCGTTGATTCCACGGTTAAGAGAATCCGACGCTGGACCCTGGGTTACTGAGTTTGATTCTTACCGAAGACAAATATTGGTATAACGAGCCCGAGTGTTAATTCTGAACGTGAGTATAAGCAATGATAACCGAGTAGGTTAAAATTCAGATTCTCGCAAGTACTTTCACAAATAAAAAGGTGGGTTTTTAAATTAAATATAACTTTCTACAATGGTGAAGAAAAACATCCTGATGAATTTTGCACACCTTAGGGATTTCCGATAAAAAGAAATTATCTAAGGCATATGCAGTCCGCCCACCTGAACTTGACCGGCGGCGTGGCAGACTATGGCCTAAATGATGATGATGATGAAGAATAATGAAATAGTCGATGATGGTGATGGTGATGATATGACCGTAAAAATATCTATGAAATTAGTATTTATTAAAAATGTATGTATGTATGTTTATCAGTTGTTCGGTCGCCGTAATACTTACGTAATAAAATATTATTATTTCAGCGGATATAAGTTAATATTATCGTGTTTTCACTAATACTGTCGTTGTTCGAGGGGTTGCAACTGCGACTATTGATAAAGTGGTCCTGGGTTCGAATTACTGGTCGAGGTACGTATTTTTGACGTTTTATAATTAACAAATTCTAGTAGTGTCTCGGAATCTGAATTTTTGCCCGGTGTATGGCAATAGGCGCACCAGCTATTCCATTATGGAACATAAACCGAACTCGTGAAACATGGTAATGTACTATACTCCTCTGGATACCTCTTTGTAGATTACAGGCGTGATATTACTCAATAAAATCGGCTAATAGCGAGGATATAGTGTTAACGAATTCTACCTAATTGAATTAAACTAACATCTATTTACCTCTGTATACGAAGAGTTAAATCGTATAGTGCAGCAATGATGCAAGAGTCGAACGAGATCGAGACTTACCTGTCTTGACGATATTTGAGTCAGATATTGACTGATGCGAGGAGGGGTCAGAACTCTACGAAGTCGCCGTGTATCTGAAGAGTGATACATGTGATGAATGTAGGAAAATCTCGTCATCTCGTCAAGGATAGGCTGGATATATTTGTTACTCAGTGTTCTCTGCCTACCCTGCGAAGGATCAAGCGTCACGGTATAATAATAATAGTGATCAACTGTTTTTAATATGATATATTTTCCATATAAAAATAGTGTGTGCGTGTTGTGATCGAATTTCGATTGTCATCCGACGGAATCTAGTACGTCGCAATCGAATAATAAAGGAGGCGACCACGGCCTGTCGTTCTTTACCATTATTAACAAAAATATAACATTGTTCAAGCAAACGAAAATGCACTCCAACGTAAGGCAATAAAGGTTACATTAACAGTACGTGTTGTTTATACGTGGCTATAGTAATGGCGTCGTACGGTTCGCATGACAGTTGATTAAAAGGGACCGAAAGCGGGCCGAGGTCGGGGGCCCGCGACAGCGCTGCAGGAGCGACCCGGCAGGAGGGCCCCCTGATGATTGTATTTAAAATAAATAAGTACCTCAATGAACGATTGTCCATACCCGTGCGTGGTTTATGGATGTCCGGGATTGTGGTCGATAATTTATGTGATCCTTGTCGCTATACACTTGAGAATCTTGAGATCTTCTTAGGATTGCGATTAATGGTTTGAGAATAGCACTCTGAATAGCCCCTATGGTTCACTTGTATTTAAAAACAACAGGACGAAGGCTACATTAAATTACCGCCCGATATACATGTACATATGTGTAGGTATATTATTTTGTATATTATTTGTACATTATCAGTATATTATTTTTATATTGTTTGTAAATTATATTAGATAATTATTATAATATTCTGTGTATATATTTATGTTTATTTATCATAAAGCAACATCATACTGCTTTATTCTCGGAGACGCCATGATATGTTCTTTAAAAAAATGAGTTATATGGATATCTGCAACAAGAGTAGTGGTATGAAGTATGCTCTTAAGACACCCAATATTGTAAAAATAATGACGAGAAATGACCTATGTATATCAGAATTTCAGAAAACATACTAATAAGTTACGTCAACGGATATAAATTTACTTATGAGATCGCCATAGGTAAGTGATTTTTTTGAACATTCTGGAAATGTTGATTCCAACCATTGCATTTTTTTTAATTTGTTGCCAAATATTGTTTGTATACAATGCAACACAACAGAAGTTAATTATATGTTTTTGCTATATAATTACATATAGGTATTTAGCGAATATATTTGTATATAATTTTGTGCTTATAATTTAAAGCGCGTTTTAAAATAAAGATATTATGCATGTTTTAAATACATCACATGGAAATGATTCAGTGATATTACATATATGTTATTACGGATAAAACCTAAGTAGTAAGGAAAAATACAAGTTGGTATACATGCTGAGCGTAGAAATTTGAAAACATGTTTGACATAGAATTGAATCCCAATTTTTAATATAGGTACATGTATAAAAATAACTACTTGTACCGACACTCATTAAGATATAGACTGGCTGAAAACTAATGGTACCTACTGATTTTATGTGTAAGTTAAAATGATTTAAAAACACATATATAATAGAAAGCATATCCCTTCAATCGCACAAATATGTTACGTTACCTTGCAATAGAAAGTTTGAAAATTCTAATAATAAGTTTTGTGATATATATATTTTTTTGTGGTGAAGTAACTGGTGAAACGTGGGAGTGTTCTACATTCCTCTGCCTACCTCTTCGGGTATTACAGACGTGATGTTACTTTTTTTAATATTTTATTGTTTGTTTATTCCATGCTTTTAACCCCTATTTTTAACTTAACAATACATAAAAGGTCTAAAGGTGCTTTTATTTGAAATCCTTTAAATTTCTTGAACAGAGTAAATAATGAACAGAGGGCCCATTAAACATATCCGTGTTGCGCATCTGTTAAAGGGTAAATGCGTTTATAATGGTTTTATAATGTCTCGGACATGGCTCCTATAATCATGAGATTAGCTCCATTCTTTTTTTCAGTGTGGTTTTCATTAGCGATGTACCTAATACGTTGGCTAAACGTATAATCAATAGGGTTGCACTAAATGCGTCCGCCGTTTTGGTTACATTATATTCGGCGTAGCTCTTTGTAATCGTTCTATGAACAATTAATACCGTCTTTAACTTTCATTATCTCATACAAATTTAGTACCTAATATAATTCTTTGGACGATATATATGTATTTTATAACATTTATAACATGACAGGATATATTTTAAAGAAAGTAAAGTAACATCACGCCTGTAATCCCCGAAGAGGTAGGCAGAGGAATGTAGAACATTCCCACGTTTCACCAGT